>CM057926.1:15686843-15957770 GCA_030141595.1 Chydorus sphaericus
AAGAAATAAATAAAAAGAATTGCTTAAGAAGCAATCATTGTGGGAAAAAGAAAAAAAAAGTTCTCTTTCACGGTACCATTCTCCATCAGGCTTGGCCTGCATCGACGTCACAGCCCCTTCAATCGAATGGAAATCATCAAATTGCGGAGTGGTGCGGATGCGGCCTGAGCGTGGGCGTTGAATTTATAGTCGAGCCGAACATCCGTTTGAGAGGATTCGCATTTCCAATAGGCAACCATGTGTAAAGGTGCCGATCCCGCTCCACTCTGACACTTCACTTGATACTGTAAAATATAGAACCAATTTATAAAGTGTCAAATCTGATTTTATTTTTTATTTACTTACTTTGAGAATATCGACGTTAAAGTAGGATGCAGATGGGTTCTGCTCTGCTTGTCGCTTCAACAGCATGGTCAACTGAGGCATGTTGAAGTGGAAGACGGGCTCAATGCTCATCAAATCATGTTCCCTAATTAATAAATGTTTAAATGAAATAACCAAACAAAGAATTTGAAAATAAAAGCGAAATATTACATGACAAGCACTTGTTTGTTCGGTACTAAATTCTCTAGTTTGTGGAAATTTCGGATTCTGAAGGATATCGGAGGAATACTTCCACTAGGTTGAGAATTCATGAGCTGGATCAAACCGGCGGGAATGATAACATCATATCGCCTCCAATACGAACTTGGCACCTGTTTATTCACACAAGATTAACTTTTATACTCCTAATTATTCATAAAACAAAAAAGAATATCTAAACCTGGCTTCATCCGGTCCGCGGAAAAGGGCGTGAACCACTTCTTGGAACGCAACAGCCAACGGGATTGTATCTACACCCATGGCAGCCGCTCCCGAAGAAGGCATACTGATCGTCAGAGGCGATGGACCCGCCGATCTGGATGCCGGCCGGCTCAGAGGTGTTGGCGATGTCGACAATGTTGATTTAAAATCAAGGCTGACGACAGAATCTGCTCTGGCAACACCGGAACTGTTATTGGATTGGAGTGTGAGAGGACTGGCGGGCCGTTAGACGTGATGTAGACTCCATTCCTTTACGTGAAGGAGGTTCTGGGAACGGCAATGCTGCTTTAAGGTCGGTGTGCTCCCTCTCGAATTGGGTGCAGGCAACCCTCGGCCCTGTTTGGGTGAAGTGCTGAACAATTTCTCCAACTTCGTCGAAATAAATCGTCCCCACCACTGGAAAAAAAGAAGATTAAATATTTTCTAACAATAAAGATTTTAGGAATAATTCATGTTACCTGGCGTTTGGCTGTATTTGGACGATTGGCAAGGGCGAGAACCCGTGTCCGGACATGTGATACCTCACCGAAGCCGCGTAAGAAGATGCCAACTATCGGTTGGCGTCGATGAGTCTGAATTTGTGGGACCTCTGGAAAAGGTTTCAAACCGACTAGATCGCTACTCGATTTCCTGTGATGAAAGTTTAGAATAAAATGAGATCAAATTGTAATCTAATAATAATACATACCCCATGCTGAGCTGCGATGTAGAATAGGAATCGATCGACGTATTCTTCCGGCTCGTGAGTTCAAACGATAAGTGTAAGAGGGAGCTGTTCTAGTATTATTAATGCAGCATGTCTTACTGCAGTGTTGAACATTGAAGTATTGATTGCTGAAAATTTTCTATCGTCGCTTTCATTCATCAACGCTTGCAGCACTCGGCTGGTTCGCTCCGTTGGGAGATGGGCTTGATCTCGACATGCAGCTTCCGCTCCGGTTTCGTCATCTATCAAAAAACAAAAAAAAAAGGTTAAAGGTTCACTGCACATCATCAAAGCGGAGCACATTCATTCAAACTTACCGGAAATCAGCATCCGAGCTGGAATAGAATCCACTCGTCTTTTCGTTTGTACTCCACGCTTCGTCCTTTGGTCGGATTGTATAACCTTCTTCATCCACCCGGACTCCATCCGATGAGGATGCGATAGATGAGGTAAGAGGGGCAGCAAGGGCGGATGCAGTAGCCTCAATTCCCGTTGCCGTTGATACGAGAAAATCATCCGTCCTTTGCTGCTGCTGTGGTGCAAATAGATTCCTTATCACGACTGCTATCCCCTCCACTTCCGCCGACGCTTATCCCGCTGCTTCCGCCCAGTGTTCCACCGCTCGGTTCACCTTCACTCTTGACGCTGGATGCATCCGAATCTCGCTTCTTTTTAGAGACCTTTTTATTGTCTTTTTCCTTCTTCCGGTCACGACGGCTCCTCAGAAACCCTAAAAATCCCGTTGGGAAATTTAAATTTACACATTTAACAAGACACACTTCCGACGGAGGAGGATAAACATAAAAACAAATGAAACACGAAACGTTTACATGAGAGACGCCCACCTTTCATACGAATAGAACATTTGACAATATGCCAGGATCGGAGATGGAATTTTTTAAAAAAATACTACCGTCAATATTTAATGAAAAAAAGATGAGCATGCGTTATTACAGAATAGATTAAGAGGGGGTAAAAAAAGTTTTGAAAAAAAAAGAGAAAAGAAAAGAGAGATAGGCAAGTTTCACCTGCAGTCCAAGAAGCGATCCCCAATCCGCCGGAGATGGAAGGTTGAGCGGAGGAGGACGATGTAGAAGTAGAGCGAGGAGGCGATTCGTCTGTTTTATTTATTCAATAAACCATTTTTTTTCTCTTTTCCGATTGATTAAAAGGAAGTTTTGTTATTAAAAAAGGGGAAAGGGGAAAAATAAAAATCCAACACCAATAAAATAAAAAGCAAATCAAATTAGTACACAACTACCACCAGACGGGAGGGAAAATAAAATAATAAAAAATCAATACCCAACATCGTCAACGATATAAACAGCAGGATCGAGTATTTTTTCTGTTTTAGTGATGCCGAAAATCAATAAAATACGGCTAAAAATAAAAAACAAAAAGAGCGAGCGTAGCAAACGCGATTGTCGACCTCCATGAAATAATAATGTACAACAAACAAAACACATTGACTGATTATTAAATTAGATTCCGCCGAGCTTCAACGTAAAAAAAAAGAGGACCGTGTAAAAAGGGGAGAAATGAAAGCAAGCCATCTACTAATAAAGCAGGAAGTCAACACCGGAAGCGGAATTCGAAATAAAAAAAACCATCCATTCACTTTCAAATTTAAAAAAATGTGCATGTGACAGAAAGTTTGAAGAGAAAAGGAAAATTTACATTTAGAACCCCTCAAAGAGTTCCTGCTCCAGGATCCGGATCCCGTAGACTCGTTGATAGATGTGTCGGCTTCAGTAGGCGTTGCCGGTGCTGAACGCTCAGATTCCGGCCACCGCCGCTGTTATTGACGACGGAATTGTCGAGCTGATCCTCCTCTGCAGTCACCGGGTCGCTTATTCCTTTCGAGCGCCTTTAAGCTTCCCTTTGCTGCTCTTCCCTGTGAGAACATGGATCACAACGAGAGAAAAAAAAGGGAGGGCAGCGAAAGGAAAGAAAGAAGAAGATATGAGAAAAAACATGCTTTTTTTGTTTTGGTGGATAACATTTAAGCACCCTTCTCACGTGCGTTCTCTCACTAATTCTATTAGCAATCCATTGAAAAACACACAAAACTAAGACGACACACATTGAGAGACATGCAACTTTTTTTTTTTTACTTCCCTCTTTTATTTTTATGTTTTCGTGAGCGAGAGAACTCACGAGAGAAATCAAGTGCTGAAGAGAAGATAGATAGGAGAGTGTAGTGTTGTTTTTGTTGTTGTGAGAAAACCTACCCTGGCCATTCGGGGAAGAGGAAGAAGAGGTGAACAAGTTCAAGAGGGAGGTAGCTCGGCGGGAACCCTGTTTCACTTGATCTTGATCGCGTTTGCTTCGCTTCTGCTCCGCTTTCGCCTCCGCCTTGTTGTTCAGGATCGACGACTTTTTCGACTTTGTCTTTTCTTCTAATTATTTTTTTTGGTAACCAAACAAATTACCCCACAAATTAAGCTACAAGTCGAGGACGATTATAAGCATTCTCAACGAAACTACTACAATAACAATATTTTCCAAGCCTCGAATGAATTAATTTGGAGGGATCCTACCTTCTCGGACTTTGCCGCTACTGGAAGGAGCTGAAGCTGCAGACCATTCTTCAAGGTAATCCGGCATCATCTGTTGCTGGGATATGCTGCTAGAAGGATCGATCCCATCCAGAGGAAATTCTTCAAATTCAGCCGCTAATGGCTTCTCCAGTCCAGTCATTTTAGAAACGACAAACATGTCCAGTAACCGGTCAATGTTCAGGTCATCCCACTGCTGCCGGAGATCCACGTGAACCTACAGTAAACGTATATTATTAATGAGAATTGGTTTTTTTTATATGGCTTCTGAAAGAGGAGATTTACCTGTCCCATGGCTTCGTAGTTGATGCAGAGGACATTGACGTAGCCGTTGAGAAAGTTTCGCATTTGACAAAGGTGCCCTTCTTCAACTTCTTGAAAATGCTGTCAAGTTTATGATTCAATTAGAAACTTTATAATTAATATATTATTAGAGAGAAAAAAAATTAATTTACTCTGCAAGAGACGGTCATTTTCCTTTCAAAATCTTGCCGCATTTGCCCCGTACTTTTCAACTAAGTTGCGGTACTCTTCGCCCGCTTTTCTAAATTTCGTATCCGCTCTCTCCAGATCTCTATTAGACGCTGAACCGTCTTTACGCAGTTTCGCCAACTCTGCCCCTCTTTGGAAATACACTTCTTTCGATCGTTGTAAGGCCACATTAGTTTGATTCAGTACCTTTTAGGAAAAATAAAAAATTTAGTAATTTCATTAAGAGCTTTTAATATATGAATTATAAATCACCTGGATGGCTTCCACGGTATTGCTTTCCGATTCTTTGACTACTTTATGTTTGCGAGCGAGTTCCTCACTGTATTTGCCCACATCTTTGACCATATCGTTCAATTTTTGGGCCATCTGCAGCTGGAGCTGGGCCACTTTTTCACACGACGTCTTAAGCAACTGCCAGAGTGGAGTAAATGTACAGAGAGGACCGATATTTGGAGCTCCATTATTCGTGTTGCTCGTCGCACTTGCAGCGGCTGCTATGCTCGTCGATGCACCGCACTGCTTGGCCAACTTTCCCAACTGTTTGCTGTAAGTTTCCTCCAAGGAAGACCTGATGGTTAAATAGAAAAGGAAAAATTATGAACAGGAAGAGCCTTTGACAGATAGAATACATCCATGACAATGGACAGCACTACTATCTCAAGGTTTTTAGAATGCACAAACAGGAAGCAGTCATTTATATATGAATTTTTGATAAGACTTGCTCCAGGACATGCTCTGGCATACAAATTTGGTTAGAGATGTTAGAGAGTCTGACTATATGGGTGTAGTTCTACCGATTCAAAATTTGAGAGCTGTTACCTCTCCCTGAAGAATTCTGCCAACTCTTTGCTTGCGACCAAGCCATACTTCATGTTGTGGTAGAGAACATCGAAGCCACAGTTCTTCTCCCCCTGCAGAAAAATAAAATAAAAATAAAATTTCAAAATAACTGTTGTAGTAAAAAATGATGAGTACGGCGGAAGGAATGCGGTTAGAATAAATAATAGAGAAACGCCACTTGTTTGGGTCATAGTAGTGGGTTTGGCTCGGCGGCGACATCGGCGGCTATGCACATTTTTTTTTAAGCCTGAGGGTTTTTGACAGTACGAGTCGAAATGTAGAGGGAAAAAAATGAGAAAACTGCGACTTACCCAAAAGAAGTCGACAAAGTCATTTTGTGTCATCGCTCCTGCAACTCCCCACACAGAGGAAATGGTAGGCTTGTTATCCTCTGTGCAATATTGTAAATTAAAAAACTACGATGCACAAAATCTGATAGCCATTCAATCGCTTGGCCACAACCCCCCTGATCGGACTGAAATCAACGAGAATGAAAACTAGAAAGCTATCCGTACAAACACATGCCACACTTGCTGTTGTTAGTGATGGTGCTTCACGGTAGGGGCGCTAGCGCTCTGCGACAGTGTCGCCAAATGTGAACAGTGAGAGAAGCGAAAAGAATACGTATAATTACACTCCTTTATTTCATTTTCGTGATTGAAACAGGCTTTGAGGAGCAGTACGATTTGCCGGTGTGTTAAAATAGTAAAATTTACTTTTTAAACAAATATAATTATTGTATTCATTTTCACGATTATTTCTCTCTACCGATTGATATCTAAACATCATGGCTCGTGACGGACACAGCAGGTAATAGTTTTTCTTAAAACATGTTGTTGATAGTGTAACTAACCCTCCTGTCAAAATTTATTATTTTCAGGCACAAGCAAAAGCGTTCAAGAACTCGCAGTCGATCTACAAGTCCACGAACGAAGAAGCCAAGGGAAAGAGATCGAGATGTTGAAAGAAGAGAAAGGGACAGAGACAGGATCGAGACAGAGACAGAGAGAGGGATCGTGACAGGGACCGGGAAAGAGATCGTGACAAGTAACAACATCATATAAACTTTATGTCATTTGACACAAACATTAATAAATATTATTTAAATTCAGGCAGAGAAGGAGTAGATCGAAAGAGAGGGATCATGACAGAGGCCGGAAAGCTGGACCGAGTAATGACAAGAAAGCTTCTAAATCACCTGAAAGGAAAGTAGAAGAAATCAAAGTTCCAGTGAAAACTGAAGCTGAGTTAAAGGAAGAAGCAGCTGCTGCTGCCATGATTGCCAAGGTAAATTCACTCAATTTAAAACAGCTATTTTTCTTACCTCAATATTATTTATACTTGTTTAGGAGGAAGAGCAAAAGAATCTTGATTTAGAGATGCAGAAACGTAGGGAGCGAATCGAGAAATGGCGCCTCGAGAGGAAAATGCAAGAAGTAGCTCGAGCCAATGCCGACTTAGGTAAATGTTTATTTTTTATCAAATAAATATTTATACTCATTCAAAGTGTATTATTTACAGCTGCAGCAAACCAAAAGTCTGGCAAAATATGGTCTCTTGAAAACGACGAAGAGGAAGAAGAAGCCGCTGAACCTATGGATACCGTTCAAGAAGAGGTTGTAGCAGAGGAAGAACCCATCGCTCCCGAAGAAGAGGAAGTTGATCCTTTGGATGCTTTCATGCAGGTATTTTCAAATTGAATCTGAAAGTTTTCAAAATCTTAACTTATTAATTTTTCAGGGAATTCAAAGTGAAGTTCGCAGTGTACAAAAGTTCGGTGGTGCCCAGAAATCTAAAGGAGCCAGCGGTGTTGTTGTCATGACTGGTATAGCTAAGAAAGCTACAAATAAAAATCCCGTCCAGCGAAATAAAGGAGAACTGGTTGAACAGAATCAAGATGCCTTAGAATACTCGTCAGAGGAAGAGACCGAAGATTTGGCTTCCACCATGTCCGGTTTGGCAAACAGCCAGATTAAACAGAAGGAGAAAATGTTCAAAATTGATCACAATAAAATCAATTATTTCCCTTTCCGAAAGAATTTCTACGTTGAAGTACCTGATATCGCTCGAATGACTCCAGAAGAAGTTGAAGAATATCGATTGGTATATTTTTAAGTAATTTTTTTATAAAGATAATTTTTAAAATATATATTTCTTAGGAATTGGAAGGAATTAAAGTTAAGGGTAAAGGATGTCCGAGACCCATTAAAACTTGGGCCCAGTGCGGTGTTAGTAAAAAAGAAATGGACGTTCTTAAGAAACTCGCTTACGAGAAACCTACTCCAATTCAATCCCAAACTATTCCTGCCATCATGTCAGGTATTTTGAATGTTTTACATCTTTAAATCTCTTTTTTAGATTTGTTTAATTATTTGTCTTTATTTAGGTCGGGATATTATAGGTATTGCAAAGACGGGTAGTGGTAAAACCTTGGCCTTTTTATTACCCATGTTCCGGCACATCCTGGATCAACCTGGTCTAGAAGAAACCGACGGACCTATTGGTATAATCATAAAAATTTGTAACTGATATTTCAAAAATTAACCTTTGATTTTATGTAAAGCTATTATCATGTCGCCCACTCGAGAACTGTGTCTTCAAATCGGCAAAGAGTGTAAGAGGTTTTCCAAGCCATTAAACTTGAGAGTAGTGACGGTATATGGTGGAACGGGCATTTCTGAGCAGATTGCCGAGCTGAAACGAGGAGCTGAAATCATCGTGTGTACACCTGGTCGAATGATTGACATGCTGGCTGCAAACAACGGTAAGAATCCGTTCTCTCAAAGCTTAAATAGTTATTTTTAAAACTATGCAATTTTCTATTCAGGCCGAGTCACGAATTTAAGACGCGTTACTTACATCGTCCTGGATGAAGCTGACCGAATGTTTGACATGGGCTTTGAGCCTCAAGTAATATATTACATTTACTTATCATCGATTTCTATTTTAAATTTTGTTTTAAAATAAAGGTGATGAGGATTATCGATAATACCCGGCCGGATCGACAGACTGTCATGTTTAGCGCCACTTTTCCACGTCAAATGGAGGCTTTGGCTCGAAGGATTTTAAACAAACCTGTGGAAATCACGGTCGGTGGTCGAAGTGTCGTCTGTGCTGATGTAGAGCAGCACGTTTTGGTCATGGAGGACGACCAAAAGTTTTTAAAGGTATTTTTTAGAAATCTTTATTTATTTTTATTTTATTTTTTCATAAATTTTATTTATTTATTTAGCTTTTGGAGCTACTGGGCATTTATCAAGAACAAGGCAGCGTTCTGGTGTTTGTCGAGAAACAAGAAAGTGCGGATGACTTACTGAAAGATTTGATGAAAGCAGGCTACGATTGCATCTCTCTTCACGGAGGCATCGACCAATACGATCGTGATTCGGCCGTCGTCGATTTCAAAAACGGAAAAATCAAATTGATGGTAAATTCTTTCTCAAATTTCTAATCTTATTTTTTAATTTTTATTATCGAACTGTAAATTAGGTTGCAACGTCAGTGGCTGCTCGTGGTTTAGACGTCAAACAGTTAATTCTAGTTGTCAACTACGACTGTCCTAATCATTATGAAGATTACATTCACCGCTGCGGTCGGACAGGAAGAGCTGGAAATAAAGGTTTTGCTTACACGTTCATAGCTCCGGATCAGCAAAGAGCTGCTGGAGACATCATCAAAGCTATGGAGCTCTCGGAGACAGCTGTACCCCAAGAACTTCAAGAACTGTGGGATAAATTCAAAGTCAAAATGGCTGCGGTAACAAATAAATAAAATTAACCTTAAATTGAATATAAATGTTTAAATTTATTTTGTTTTCTGTAGGAAGGAAAAACGATCCGATCTGGTGGAGGAGGATTCTCTGGAAAAGGATTCAAATTTGACGAATCTGAAGCCATGGCCGCTACTGAAAAAAAGAAATTCCAGAAAGCAGCTCTTGGTATTAAACTTCATATTATTTCATCACATCTCTGTATTAATGTTTAAATTGTACACAGGATTGCAAGACTCTGATGAGGAAGACATTGAAAACGACTTGGATGAGCAAATTGAAACTCTTATGGCCGCCAAACGGATCGTTCGAGAAGTTCAAGCTTCCACTCTTGTCGCCGGAGCAGCAGCTGCTCCGGCTGCTCCTCAAGGGCCTAGCAAGAATGCTACCGACAAGTTAGAACTGGCCAAACGTTTGGCCTCAAGACTCAACCTGACGAAACAAGTTGTTGGACCACCTCCAGTGGTCCAAGAAACTTCTATCGGAGCCATTTCTGTAAGAAAACTCAACAAGGATAAATCATGTCATAAACTAATTTTTTAATTTAATTTACAGGCGAGAAACGTAGCAGAACACTTGGCAGCCAAGCTCAATACTCGTCTCAACTACGCTCCAGTTGAAGCGGAAGAGCCCATGGAAGGATCCACTGAAGAGAGCGGAGAAAACGCTCCGGGTGCGAATGATGTCATTCAAAAGTACGAAGAAGAACTTGAGATCAACGATTTCCCGCAACCCGTCCGCTGGAAAATCACTTCAAGGGTAAAATTTGTTCACACTTTTTAAAAAGATAAACTGATTAACTTTATTTTATTTAATGAAAACAGGAAGCTCTGGCGCAAGTTAGTGAATTCTCCGAGGCTGGCGTGTTTGTTCGAGGAACCTATTGCGCTCCTGGAAAGAAGATACCGGAGGAAGAGCGGAAATTGTACCTGGCAATCGAGAGCACGAGCGAGATGGCCGTTTCCAAGGCTCGTAAAGAGATTGTTCGTATTTTGAAAGAAGAAATGCTTCGCTTGGCCAGCACCACATCCTACCAAGGCTCGAAATCCGGCGGTCGATACAAAGTTTGATTACAATCGTGTGCGATACATTTTTTTAAAAGAAAACAGAATGCGCGTCATTGTGGTAATTGAATACATCTCTTTTTTAATTCAGTCTCAATGTTTGATTAATTTAACTTTTCGAATTAATTATGCTACTACTTTTAAATTAGTAGTTCGTTTTCACTTCTCTTTACTCGATTCCACAAACCGTTTCTCTGCAAAGGTTCGGTTTGGGGAATCTTCATACTATTAGGCATCCAGGTGACGTGTATGATAGCGAACAGATTCTACAAAATGGTTTAATATTATTCATATTGATTTTTAATCACGAAATCGGCATGGTCATGAAATCGCGTTACCTCAAAAATGAAAATTCTTTAAAAATATTTAACAAATGTCTAGCAGTTAGAAATTTACGGTAGTATCAGAAAAGAAGATTATTTTAAAATAGTGGAAAAGATAAAACAGACGAATCTTTTTAATTAGCTGCTAAACTGAGAAGTTGTGCAATTCTTCAAAGACCAAGTTCAATTTAAAAATAGATTTAACCCTTTGAATCCCACCCATGTTGGGCAATTGATCGAAGCTATATTAGCTCAAGCAAAACCGTTATTGCGTTCGTTATATTACATTGTGTTTACGTAAAGGGAATACAATCGCCTTTTAATCTGAATAATTAAACTAACAGGCCACTCAATTATGCTGGATCAGCACCACTAAATAGTTTTGGCAACAAGTTTAACACAAAATCTATTCTTGTTATGCCGATTCAGCAATACGTGCCCTTCGAGGGCCACTCAACGATACTGGATCAGCAGCTCTTTCATTCAGCAGTACGTGTCCTTTGAAGGCCACTAACTACCGACTATAAGCAGCGGTCTCTCTTTCTCGCTTTGACCAGTCATTCACACTAGCACGATCCTTTTAATTGTAATCGCGACAATGCTAAATGATATTAATTTATAATCTAAAAATTGTCTTTAACAAGCCTATCTTATCTAAAATCTATACTTTTAAAATGATGCTGGATCCTTTTGTTTTTGTTTGAATAAGCTAAGAATTAAAATAACGATTTAGAGATTCGCGAGCGCGAAACTTTAATTTAAAATCAATGAATGAGCTAAATTTAGACAAATCAATATTCATTGTGGTGGAGATCTTATAATAATGATAATGTAAACCACGAGCGCCGCAAGAGTAGCAGTTTTTATCTCTAGCGAAAAGAACGGTACGGCTATATTTTCCCTACATGGTAGGCTATTTTCAGTGCAGATATCGGGTTCGCAAATGCTGGCATCGCGCGGTCGTATGTCTAGTACAATGGCCGCCGGTATAAATACAACTTGGCGCTGGTCGTTTTCACTGGTTCTTCCATATGGCATCGTCTCTTCCACGTCAAGTAAATTTACCTTCGATTATATTTGTATATTGTTAAGTTAGCTATTATGAAGTGTCCTATATTTAGGAAAAATGGAATTATTTCTGGACGCGTTATTGTTATTTTTGATGGTAGCAGTGGTTTCTGCTGCTCCCCATCAAATTGATCTGGCAGAGGCAAATTTACTAAATTGAATATTTACCACAAGTTTAATACCTAATAAAATGCTTAATTTCATTTTTCAAACAAACAAGAATGCTGCTACGATGAAAAGAGATGGCGAACTGCCACTTGCAAAAGTTGATCCCGAAATCGATTATCAAGCACCCGACAAACCTGAAGTAAATTAAATTAAATACAGCCCAATATTGGCCTTGTTGTAGAAAGATGAAAGTACATTTTAATCTTTTAAGAAATAACATTTATATAACATTGTATTAGTATGCTGTAATGATGCAGTCCACTTGGTTTGGCGAACAGTCAGCCGCCGTTAATCCCGACACCAACCCCGATGAGGTAGCCTATTTATATTTTACCCATACAATACCTTCACTTAAGCTGTTTAATGAATAAATATATAAAAAAAAATTCTTAGTATGATAAAATCGTGAAACTGCGAAAATCAGAATGAGCAGTAATAAAACATTATGTAATTTACATTATAGTAGCCTATACTACACTGTTATGAGGAAATACTAGGGCTAAAATACCGAGGCAAGGTTTAGTCCTGTCGTAATAACATAATAAATAATTTTTCACCGCATAGTTACAAACGTATAACTGCTTTAACTTTTTCCAAATTCAGTACACCGCCGGTGGATCCAAAACTAATCTTGAGGTATTATATCCTAAATGAAATACATTTGTTTTTCAAATTAAAAAAAAGCCTTTTTAAAAATTAAACGCTTCATTTACATTACAGTCATACGCCGATATCATTTCTCGCATAAACAGCATGCATAACAATGGATATCAGTCAAATGATCCTCCATTCGAGCGCTTATTTGAAGGTTACCTGATTACTTTTATTCAGTCTGGTATAAGATATAGTCTTAACCGACTGAAAAATAAAGTGACGAACTTGTTGAACCTGCAGCAGTCGACGACCATCCCAACGACAAGTCCTAGCAGTATTACCACCCCTATAACTTCTCCACCGACTAATACCATACCCAGTACGATAACTGAGACGACTGCATCCCCAAGCTTATTAGAGACTTCGACGAGCACAACTGTTTCTACCACACCATCTTCGGTTACCTCTGCATCAACTACTGAGACTTCAACCAGCACACAGCAATCAACAACCACCGATGTCATTATTGTGGTAGATACCACCACACCATCGACAACCACGTTAGTGGTAGATACTACTACACCGGCGGTAGAAAGTAACACAACATCGACAACCACCACATCAGGGGTAGATACTACCTCAATATCGACCACCACACTAGTGGTAGATAGTACCACAACATCGACCACCACTACATCAGGGGTAAATGCTACATTAACATCGACCACCACGTTCGTAGTAGATAGTACCACAGCGTCGACAACCACCACATCAGTGGAAGATATTACCTCACCATCGACCACCGCACTAGTAGTAGATGGTTCCACACCATCGACCACCACGCCGGTTTTAGGTAGTACCACGACATCGAAAACCTCAACATTAGAGGAAGATATTACCTTGCCATCGACTACCACACCATCGGCATTCACTACATCAAGGGAAGATACTACCTTTACATTGACTACCACACCATCGACCACCACGCAAGTGGTAGATAGTTCCACACCATCGACAACCACGCTATTGGTAGATAGTACCACAATATCGGCAACCACTAATCCAGTCGTAGATACTACCTTATCATCGACAACCAGTACGCCAGGCGTAGATACTACCTTATCATCGACTACCACGTCATCGACCACCACGCTAGTTGTAGATAATTCATCACCATCGACCACCACGCTAGTGCAAGATACTACTACAAAATCTGCAACCACTACATTAGTGGAAGATATTACCTCACCATCGACCACCACACCATCGACTACCACACCATCGACAACCACGCTAGAGGTAGATAGTACTACAACATCGACAACCACTACATCAGGGGAAGATATTACTTCACCATCGACTACAACACCAGTGGTAGTTACTACCACGCCATCGACAACCACGGCAGTGGTAGATAGTACCACAACATCGACAACCCCACAAGTGGTAGATACTACTACACCATCGACAACCACAATAGCAGTAGTTACTACTAAACTTTCGCTGGATACTACCACAACATCGGCAACCACGCCAGCAGTAGCTACTACTACACAAACTTCAAATGTTACTACACTACTGGTAGATACTACAATACCATCCACATCCACACCGGCTGTAGCTACTACTACATCAACGACAGATACCAATCCATCGGCGACATCCACACCAACAGTTGATACTACTTTACCATCGATAATTACACCAGTATTGGTAGATCCTACAACATCATCGACAACCGCTTCCCCAGTAAATACCAAACCATTTACAATCATACCAGCGGCAGAAACTACCATACAATCAACAATTTATACAGGGGTTGATGCTACTACGGAAACATCGACAAAAAGTATTTTTACCCGTTACTAACATCTATTAACCACTAATGGCATTTACTAATTATTAATTGTTCTTTTGATCATTTTATTAAGGATGTTATTCAGAGCTATCTTCGAATTCTGGTTGGTTTACTTCTCCCAATTATCCCAGTGACTACAATAACAACATGGATTGCAGTTGGCTAATCAATGCGACCGACAACATTGTCCTCACTTTTCAGTCTTTCAACACGGAAAGTTGTTGCGATTTTGTTACAATAAGAGTATACTAAAAATATTAAACGGGTATAGGCCATGTACGTATAATAATACTAATATTGAAATGAAATTTTCATCAGGTGTACAACGGATACGCTACGAACGTATCGTCTCTGCTTCTGAATATCAGCGGTTCAATCATCCCTTCTCCGGTTATCTCTAGCAGAAACCAAGTGCTAGTAACGTTCACTTCAGACGGTAATAAGGTCTCCTCGGGTTTCAACGTGTCTTATGCTGTACGTAAATTATGTAACACTGTTATTAACCACATAATACAATTCACTGATTCCTTTGCGATTTTTTTTATTAAGCTGGAGAGTGAAACGTCGTCAACTGCGGCGACCACATCAACGTTAATAACCAGTAGCACCGTAGCTTATCCGGACTTTACCAGACCAACTAACCCTGAGCTGATTTTAGGCAGTAAGTTCTTAATTATACCTCGATTATAAACTATATTATTGAGTATACATTAACAAATTGTATGACAGATTGCCATACCATTTTGCCAAACGACATGGGCACATTCAATTCGCCGTATTACCCGCTAAACTATACAAACAACATCAAGTGTCCTTGGCTTATCACGGCAAGTGGCCGAATTACGATCACTTTCCATCAATTTAGAACGCAAAGTCCTTATGATACCGTTACGGTAGGCCTAATAAAGTTTTGTGTGAGAATCAAAATTAAAAATTATTATTAATTGGTTTTTATTTGGCAGATTTATGACGGTCCGAGAACTTCTAACAAACCAATCTTGGTAGCGTCGGGAGATTCGATTCCCCCACCGATTACCCCGAACAGTAATGAAGTCTTAATCTGGTTCATCACGGATGGTTCAGTTACCGACATCGGTTTTAATGCGTCTTACGTGGTGCGTTTAATTGTTTCTAATTGTAAAAGCAATGATTTTGTGTTCTCATACTAATGATTCTTATTTTATTTATTTTTAGCCCGCCAAAGCTACGGAGCCTTACTGTAATTTTTACACATTTAAAGTATTGGAAGGGCAAGAATAATGTTGGCTATAATATTGTTTTCGATTACATCACACAGACTGCGGAGAGAATATCATTGACGTCAGTTCAGGCTTCATTTCATCACCTAATTTCCCTAACAGCTATCCCGCGAACTCTAGATGTATCTGGATCTTACAGACGGCACCTGGAACACGAATCCAGTTTCACTTCACCAATTTTTCCACGGGACCAGACGACACCGTTCAAGTAGCCTACCTTATTCTATTATTCATTACAATATACTCTTAGATGTAAGGTTTAAAAAAAAGTATGATTAATATATTTCAGGTGTTTAATTTGGAAACTTGCACAACCCCACTGATTAGGAAGTCTGGAAACGTTTCATCCGTATGCGGATTCGTCTCTAGCGGAAGCTGGTTAAAAATTAATTTTACTTCTAGAGAATCGACGTCGAACCGTTATCCCGGTTTCAGAGCCAGCTTCACCACGGACCACGGTAAAGAACTAAAATACTGCTTCATAATTGATTATATATGTTCATCAACAAAACTCTTCATAATATTAGGGTGTGGCGGAACATTTAACGGCACTGATCAAGGGACCATCATGTCCCCTGGTTACAACATCAACGGTACTTTCACTTACAATTGCGAATGGAAACTAGGAGTTAACCAGGGACAGAAATTGAATTTTAGTATGTCTGAGTTAACGGGAAGTGCTCCAAATATGAATTACGTAAAACCTTTAAACACTAAAATACTTTAAACATGAATGTGATAATAAATCGTTAATGTTTTATGTCTTATTGGCTCAGCTTAACGAGGGATATCAATTAGCTAACGGCCAGCCAACATCATCCTTTTTTGCCGTTTCGAGATCAAGCGAAGTGTCATTATCTATGTCATCACCCTTTTATGGGGGTCATTGCTTATCAGCGTGCTATGATAGCTCATGCACCAATCAGGTTTGTATTGATCAAAATAGTGGAATAAAAAGTAAATGGAAAGCTTCCTATTCTGCAACCACTAGTCCAACGTATGGTATGTCTTAAAAAAATATTATATGTAAAAATTTTACTATGTTTAATTCAAACAAAAATAATTTGGCATTTAAGGATGTTATGGAAGTATGAATACAGACACTAAAACGGTATCTTCACCCGGTTTCCCCACCTCGTACAAGCTTCGTTCTCTCCAGTGCAGTTGGAAAATTACCGAACCCGTTGGCAAGAGAATTCAGCTTCTGTTTCCTGTTCCACTCAATTTGTACCAATATGACAACCTTAAGGTTATTTATACATATTTAAAAATATATATTTATAGAGTCTTAAGTAATTTTAAGCATCACTGCAACATGCTTACCGTACATTTTTTTTTACATGTGCCTATCATTAATAGATTGACAACCCACCTAATGTTTTAACCATCAGTGGGGGTACTATTGATCTGAAGCCGATAGAAATAGCGTCCCATGAAACAACTCTGACATTCTTTACCAATAGAAATTGGATGGACTCCTCTTTGTACACCGGTTGGAGCATCAATTGGAATGCCATCTAATTAAACCATATCTCTTACTTAACATTAAACTGATTGAAGAAATCGAAATTAAGTCAACCCTGCTCGGTGATCGAATACTATAAATCCATTATATCGAGAATTTCTTCACTTTATTTTACACAAAGGTTACCAATGTCAACGTTATAAATGGTAATGGACTGCAGTACTGTAGATTATTAATAAATAATAAAATGTGGTTTTGGAAATATAACATAAAAAAATAGAAGGTATTACTTGGTGAGATTTAAGGGAAGCGAAGATCTCGTTGCGAGTGAATCTGTGGTTATTCTACTGCGGAAATCAGAGGGCATATGTTTAATTGAATTGAAGTTTGAAAGAGGAGTTTTTACACGTTTTAATTTTATTTATTGTATGCGCAATATCAATATTTTTTCACGAATTATTTTAAAATGAATGGATTAATTGAATTATTGTTTAGCGATGTCTAAGCATGTCTAACAAGCTATGTGATAAAAAATAACAATATGATGATGAGGAATTGAAAAGTTATTAATAATGTTTCATACAGTGCTGTCTCGCTCTGATCCAACTGGGGTGTGGTACGTGGTTCAATGACCGTAAAAAGGCTTTAAAATTCAAACAAACGTTCTGGGACTATTTTTAAATTATGGAATCTTTTTTATGATTCATGGCTACCCATTGAATTTTGAAGACACTTGTAAAATGTTATACATGTATCTATAGAGCATATCAAAAATTTATTTCCATAGGCCTATGCAAGGTAAGGTATATATAATTTAATTCCGAGTTCACACCTGCTGACGCATATTATTTTACACGCGTCCAGCACGATACGTGCGGCTGTCGTCGGTATATGAATCCCGCGTCAGATACACCTGAATCCCGCACGGTCGTTTTCGCCGGTTTTCTCCTCTATATATTGGCGTCGTCTCTTCCGCATAAGTATCCAATGTAAACTTTAATTGGAATATTGAATTCGTATCACTTCAGTACATTTTCAAGTGCTGCGTTTTATATCGATAGGAAAAATGAAACTGTTATTTGTGATCTCTTTATTGATGGCGGTTGCGGTTCCTGCTTCTTCCCAGCAGCAGAAAAATGAAGCCTCAGAAGAGGTATATTTTATGTATTGGGAATCTTATATTAATTACCAATAAAATAACTAACATTAATTTGGTTTTAACCACAGCCTTCACTCGATCGATTCTTGGGCAACTCTGTAACCATTATAAAGCAGTTGAAAAATAAAGTGAAGAACCTGCTGAACCAGCAGTATCAGACTCCCGTTTGTTCTTGCTCATCGACAACGAGTACCACAGTTCCCATCACGACAAATCCTACTAGTCCTACCACCCCAATAACTTCTCCTACGATCAATCCTACTCGTTCAAACACCCCAGTAACGTCTCCATCGATAAGTCCTACAGTTCGTTCTACCACCCAGCTACCTACTACTCAAGCAACAATCATCCCCAGTACAGCCAATACGACTTCTAGTAGTAGCACACCTTCTACTTCTCCAGCCACGACACCAATTTCAACCAGCAGTCCTACTACTTTACCAAGCACAAAGTTACCAACAACCACAACTGTTTCCAGCACGACGACTTCGACTACCTCAACTACCTCTCCGTCAACTATTGCAACTTCGACCAGCACGTCTTTATCGACCACTTCTGGGCCCATTCTAAACAGTAATAGCTGACCCTTAATTGCTCAATTATTATCGAAACATATTACTTTACTAAATAAATTTCAGATTGCCAGATCATTTTGAAAAACAATTCTGGGTCATTCAGCTCGCCAAATTTCCCACAAAATTACCCAAACAACGCCAATTGTTCTTGGCTCATAATGGCCAGTAACCGAATAACGATCGCGTTTAAAGCTTTTAAAATGGAAAGCCCCTTCGATTTCATCACGGTATTATAATAATTATGGAGTAATTTTTATGTTATTAAGATGGATTTTGCCCGATTATAATTATGCCAGGTTTATAACGGATCAACAACTTCTTCTAGTCGACTTTTAGTAGCGACGGGCGCTTCAATTCCCTCGCCCATTTCTCCAATCAGCAATCAAGTGTTGATCACTTTCACTAGTGATAGTTCAGCTACTGAACCCGGTTTTAATGCAACTTATTCGGTAAGTTATAATTATTTAACAATTGCACTTTTACATTCCATTACGATTAATTTAACAAGCTCGAAAGTGAAACGCCAGCGACGACCCCGTCAACGGTTATTACCACAAGCACCATGGCTTATCCGGACTTTTCTAGACCAACCAATCCTGACCTAACTTTAGGCAGTAATTGTGGACTCTTCATTAAATCGATTACACTATATTATTATAAAATATACATAAATTAATTTAATGGCAGATTGCCATAGTATTTTTCCAAACGATATGGGCACATTCAATTCGCCGTATTATCCGAAAAATTATCCAAACAACATCAAATGCCCTTGGCTCATCACGGCCAGTGGCCCAATTACGATCACTTTCCACCAATTCAGAACTCAGAGTCCTTATGATACCGTTAAGGTATATGGTTATTGAATTCAATAACATTCTGTGTGAGAATTAAGATTTTAAAATATTATTCTGATGGTTTTTTTCACAGATTTATGACGGTCCAAGAATTTCAGACAAATTACTCTTTACAGCAACAGGCATTTCAATTCCACCACCAATATCTACTAACAGTAGCGATGTCTTGATCTGGTTCAATAGTGATAGCTCTGTTACCGACACCGGTTTTAATGCGTCCTACTCGGTGCGTTTGATAGACTCTTATTGTACAAACACTACCATATATTCTCAAAATAATGACTTTTGTTCTTTATTATTTATGCTTTATGTAGCTGTATACCCCAGTCAATACTACGTTTTACTGTAATGTTTACATATGCGCAGGAAGGCAAAATGATTTTCGTTATAAATATTTAATCTTAATTACAACATAGACTGTGGAGAGAATATCACAGATGCTAGTTCCGGCTTCATCTCATCGCCCAATTTCCCTTACGGATATCCCGCCAACTCCAGATGTACTTGGATGGTACGTACGGCACCAGGAACACGAATACAATTCCACTTTACCGACTTTTCAACGGGATTAGGCGACATTGTTCAAGTGCGGCGTGACGTGTTATTTACGCTATTATTTAGTTCTATTAATTTAATCAAAGATATTTATTTATAAGGTGTTTCACTCTGAAAGTTGCACCACCTATCCAATCATCAGACAATCTGGAAACGTTTCATCAGTCTGTGGATTTGTCTCAAACGGAAACTGGTTAAAAATTAATTTTACTTCGGGAGAGTCGACGTCGAACTTTTATCCCGGATTTAGAGCCAGTTTCACCACGGACCATGGCAAAGATGAACTAATAAAAATGAAAATGAATTATTTTTAACTATCTGACTTCATAAAATTAGGTTGTGGTGGGACTTTAAATAGCTCCAATCAAGGAACCATTATGTCTCCGGGTTACAACATCAACGGCACTTTTGCTTACAGCTGCGATTGGAAATTAGGGGTCACCCAAGGACCGAAATTGAATTTTAGTATGTCCGAGGTGAGAGGAAATGCCCCGTACATGAGTGTGAGTAAAACCGCAATTACCATTTTTACATATTAGAAACATAAATATGGCTTATGTATATTTTGTATTCGTTCAGTTTAATGAAGGTTATCAACCTAGTTATCAATGGGCATACGGTCAGCCAACATCGTCTTTTTTTGCCGTTTCAGCATCAAGCCAAGTTTCATTATCTATGATATCATCATATAGTCCGGTTTATTGCCTGTTATCATGCAGTGAATATTGCATAAATTCGGTTTGTAATTTATATGAAAGTATTTATAGTAGATGGAAGGCTTCGTATTCTGCAACCACTGGTCCAACGAATGGTAATAAGCTTTGAATTTATTGTATTAATAATGTCAGTTAAACAGTCTGCTGTTTTAGGTTGCTATGGTAGTATGAACACGGACACAAAGACGGTAACTTCCCCTGGTTACCCTTTCGCTTACACGCAGCGCAGTCTAACTTGTAACTGGAAAATTGTCGAGCCTGCTGACAAGATAATTCAACTTGTGTTTCCTGTTACAATCAATATGTTCCAAAGTGACAATCTCCAGGTGTTCAAACTACCAAAACATTTTACCAGATTTCACAAGTTTAAGCCATGTATTTATGTGTTCTTTTTATTTAAAATAGATTATCAACCCACCTAGGACTTTAACCATCAGTGGGGGCACTGTCGATCTGAAACCGATAGAAATAAAGTCCTATGAAACATCTTTGAGATTCTTTGCTAGTGCGGGTTGGATTGACCAATTACTGTACACCGGATGGAGTATCAATTGGAATGCAATCTAAACCGCTAATTGATTTATGGCGTTGCGAATATGTAAAGAAAATGCGTGCTATTATTCATAAACTTAATTCACTTTCAGTGTATTTGAAGCTAGCGGCTAAATTATATAACCGAACATTATCGTGAATTGCTTCGACTTCTTAGTCATTATTACGAAACAAAAAGGAAGATCAGTTATTTCATATTTTTCTGGATCCATCCGTTGGTGACGTAGTAGGCGACACGGGTAAAGACACTCATTGAAGAGCATCCCGAACCCCCGTAGCTCGTAATACCCAGCTGAATGTTGCTATTGTCGGCCAACAAAGGCCCACCACTATCGCCCTATTTAAAAAAAAAATCAAATTGAGCTTGTTAATCAATTTAAGGGCTGCAATAACATCACTTACCTGGCAAGTTAGTTTAGAGCCCTCGACAGCCGTTAGGCAAAGCTTGCTGTCATCAGAACCACCGCACTCCTCCATTGGCACAATCTTAACTTCAACCTCTTGCAAAGTTGGGCTGATATCGTTCGCACCTACATATTAAATATAAATAATTCCGATCGAGATTAAAGCTAAGTTGTATTATACCGCCAGATGTGAGGCCCCATCCTACGGCCCAGGCATTGGACCCTTCTTCTTTGGTGGTATTAGAGCTGGCGACGTCCACTGTTCCAATCTTGAGGCAGGGTTCGCCATAGACGGCTTCGGCACAATCATTGAAATCGATGGGCGTGTCGAGTTTCAAGATAGCGATATCGTTTTGAGACTTGCATTATAAGATCAGATTAATAACTCAAGTTACTTCTATAAAGGCAATTAAAAACTATTCTTACGGGAGCACTACCATCTTCGGGAATGGGGACGTAATTCTCGTGAACTACGATATTGCCAGGTTCGACGAACATTTCTACTAAAGAAGCATCTATGGGATCCTGTACTTGGTAGACCCTCAAACGCACTCTAATGGCATCAGGTGGAGTAGGGCTATAAAGGATTTTTAAAATGAATTTTAGAATAGCTCTCTGTAGCTTGTTATTTATTACCTGACGCAGTGAGCTGCAGTTAAGATGTGGGTAGCATCAAGGACGGTACCTCCGCAATAACCAACTTGGATCTCGTTTAATGGAATAACCAAATGAGCCTGAAATAGAAACAATAATAGTATCATAAATTACATCAGCTTGTACATAGAGATTATACCATGTAAGGCCTCGTTCCTCGTTCAACGACAGTGCCGCCGACAATTTCGTCCAACTCGTTGTCATCAGTAGCTAGATATAATGTTACAAAATGAGTTTGAATAAATTAATTAATATATGAAAAAGTTTAAAATATAAATTATATACCGCGGGGATACGCTACGACGTAATTCATCAAAAGTGCAACCGACAAAAGTATAACGATATTCGCCTATACGTTTTCAAATTATACGTAAAAATGCATAAGGTAAAATAATAAGTTTAAATCAGCAAGAGCAAATGAAAAGTCTTACCATTCTGATAGCCTCTCTAGACAGAAGTTCAGCGGGAATCTAATCAAATGTAGATCTTTTGGATTGACTTTTATGGTGGAGAGCAACATCAATTAAGTAGAATGACGACTGTTTGAAGTGCAGCTGTTTCTGCTGCTTATGATGATCCATTTATTTTTCAAGCGATGTTTGCAAAGAATAATGAGATTTTTTTAATTTAAAAAAAGACTGATCATAAATTTAATTGAAAAATTAATTGCTATATCTTAGTCGCTCCAAAGGCATTATATAAAAAATACATTTACAGAAATGCATTAAGATACCGTCTAAAATAAATATACTTTTAAACGAAAATACGGAGCGATATGGGGGAGTCTATTTACGCCGTAAGCGCATATTTTGAGTGGTTGGACACAGCATTATGAGATTTCACACATTATGAGACTTGAGAGGCTGTCGAACAATATATTTGTTTTGCTGCATTCTACTTTATTGCTTTCAGAAAAAGTGCAATTAAAATAAATTCATATTCCTCAGCTATATATGCATCCGCCTACATCTTTATGAGATTAGCTTAATTTATTTACCTATTTAGAGGCGAAACATCTTTGGTCTTAACCCAAATGAATTATACCATTATAAGGAATAATTTAAAAAAAAAATGTGTATCTTGTTTGAAAGACAGAATTTTAATAAAGTGCTAAAAAAAGAGAGTAGTATTGATTTTTCCATTATTTGCATCTTTTTCGTTTATTATTGTATTGTTTTGAGTTTAATAGAAATACGATTAAACCAATTGATTGCCTTGAATATATTAATGCTCAATATTAGAATTTATATTGCAGTCATAGCCAACATGCAATTCTTTTTCACTGCGGAAGATAAATTCACTCTTGAAGTCTTGATACTGGTACTCATTCGGTTAGATTAGAGCATGTTTTTCTGGATCCATCCGTTCTTGACGTAATACGAGACACGGGTGAAAATATCATTTCCATCGCAAATACCGGGGCCGTTGCTGCCACTTACAATTCCAATTTGGATGTTGCTATCCTCTGCTATCAAGGGCCCACCGCTATCACCCTATTTTATACAAAAAAAAATTATGTTGGATGAGATCTATACAAATAAAGCGCCTTATATATTGAATGAAAAAGTAATTTAATTCAAATTAGAGTTTCTGTTAATCAGCTACTCACATCACAGGTTGATTTGGAGCCACCATGAACACAAAGCTGCTTATCAGTGTCGCAGTGCTCGTCGACTTGGAACATCACCTCTCGTAATGAGGATACGTCCTTTTCGCCTATAAAATAAGCAGAGCAAATCCTCCAGTAAATATAAAGATAAAAACCAAGTCGTAGCTTATTATTTCAGCTAATGTTATCAGCCCTACAATCAAGCAGTATATTTTGCGATATGAAATACCATTAGTAACACCCCATCCTACGGCCCAGGCATTAAGCCCTCCTTCGTGAAGATTTACAGAGTCTTTGACGTTAATACTTTCGATCCTGATGCAAGGCTCTCCATCTACAGGTACGCCGCATTCGTTGAAATCAATTGGATCGTTAAGTTTTAAGATGGCGATATCATTTTCCAGCTATGGGTAATATTAATACTTATTAAACAATTCAGCAATTTCCTTTATGTATTTACATTATCTAGATCAAAATCTTCGTGGATAGTAGTGTTTACAGGATGAACCCACTTCTCAAGCACACTAGGATCCACCGGATCGTCACTTAGGTAAGTTCTCAAGCGCACCCTCATAGAACTGAAGGGTTTTCTGTAACATCAATCAGATATGCCAAAATATATCAGGCGAACAAAAAAAAATAGCTAGCAGTAGGATTACGTTAGACAGTGGGCTGCAGTCAATATGTGTGTAGCATCAAGGACGGTCCCGCCACAATATAACCCAGTAAGATTTCCATCTGCATCTAAACTTTGCAAAAGAGCCTGACGATATGATGCACAAAAAAAATTTACTACCTTATGAGTTACAATTTACTCTAGGCTATTTTGTAAGTTTTACAATAATATACTTATTATTTAAGAGTAGCCTAAATATTAGCCTACCATATAGGGTCTTATCCCTCGCTTGACGATACTTCCGCTAATAATTCTATCAAGATCATCTTCGTTGGCTTTATGTGATAAGGATAAAAAAAAAATAATTAAACACAGATTTTTAAAAGGACAGTGCTTTTGGCTAAACAAAAATATGGAATAAATTACCTGGATAAGAAAAAATAGAATTAATGGTCAAGATAGTTAAAAGTGCTGTCGGAAGAAGCATCCCTGCATAAAAATAGAATGTGGATATAAACATACTAAACTGCCACGTTATTACTATCCTGGATAATGATATTATACCTTAAAACAGCAATTTAAATTCAACAAATTAAACTAACTACTTTGCACGATTGATATTTTTTTTTTTTTGCAGGTACAAAATTTTTAAAATTTGAGATTCTAACAATGGGCGTGCATTTGCACGCAGCTGCTAGGGAACAAGAAAAGCAATAAATTTTTTTTAATCATGACACATGTGTTTCATCTAAAATCGTTCGTCATTCGTAATTATGTTCCAAGACAGCTTTGGCCCAGATTGTCTGCTGAGCTTATAGTCTTTTACACATCTTTTTTTATAAAAAAAAAGAGAACAGTATTGATTCAAATACGTACCTTTCCTTTTCTTTTTGCGTTTTCAATTTCAACCAACTTCTTTTAAATGCTTTATAAGCAAGTATATTTACAAAAATGTGTTAAACGAAATGTTAAAATACGATATGAACTCAATGTCCAAATAAATATATCATGCACGCTTGGAAGCTCTATCAGTCGGGTCGATCAGTTTCATTGATTCAGCTTAGAACCAACCCAATCTAATACGCCTGTGGTTGAATGGGCCGATAATAAATGGATCTTCAAATAAGACTCGTAGCACTGATAACGGATCGATCGTTTGTTTACGCCTTTTTTAATATTTACTCTACTTATTTTACATCTTAAAAAAAAGTAGAAGTGAAAATCTATCATTTTACATCCATCGCATTTAGTTTTCAGAGAGTAGTATTGCTTCGGCTGCTCTTCCAGCTCCTTTTCAAGTGATAATTAGAACGGAACGCTCTGATGTCTGATGCTGAATTGGTGCTTACTTATTCATAGTGGATTTTAACTCTTTTCATTACGATGTAATAGCTATATATTGTAAAAGACAGTATGTAATCCGATTATAAATTTTATATACTGCGCGTGTGTGCGTATATATATTTCCAAATATGTTTCACAAAATATCCAAATAAGTATAAGTTCAATTTCCAAATAGAAATAAGAATCAAGAACACAAAATATATTGATTGCTAAGCTATTATTTTTTAAAGGATCGAATCTAAATATTACATATACATGGAATTGGGAACCGAAATTCTATTTCAAATATGGTTATAGGAACTTTTGCATTCCATCAGTTAGATGGCAACGACAAATAGGAGAACGATACAATCACTTTTATCTTGATCTTTTCAAATAAGCAGCTTAAAATGAATATGGAGAAAACGTAATCGAACTCTTTCTTTGTCTTTTTGGCATATAGCGCGTTGAAAGACCGCGAAAAGTGAGAGGAAATTAAAAAATCTAGTCTGTATTATTGCGTATACGAAACACGATATTCAAGTTATAAATGCTCCTACGTTGTGCGTGATTACAAGAAGAACGTGTCGCTCACGAATAGAAAGTGAGAACAGAGGTCTGATTGCCTCTGACTAGCAGGTAAGGAGGCATGTTGGCCGTCAGGGATTCCAGCCAGGCCATGTAGAGCGGAGCGCTAACTCCCCCTTTCCTCGGCAGTGGCAATGTCCTATATTTTACACACAACATTATTTAAAGTAATCATTTTAAAAGAATAATAGTAAAACTTACATAACAACTAGGCTGGCGTCGGAAGAGTGATCCATCAACAACTCTCTCAACCTAAGATGGCGATTGGTTTTGTACTGTAACGCTTTCACTTCGGCTTCCAGTTGGTGAAGACCTACATATTTTAATAATTAGTAAATTGAATCAACACGACTTTCAGAAATACAATGAATTCACCTGCTTGCTGTTCACGCTGAATAAAGGGGCGAATGAGACCGTCAAACCAGGTCAAAGAATAGTTACTAGGCGGCTGACTAGTGGGGTCTTCGATGACGACCAAATCCGTAAAATTTATGCGGAATTTCTCTAATAACGCTTTCATTCTTCGTGTAATAATAATCTGTTTTAGTATTAAAGTTTTTATACGAAGATATTAATATTAGATTTACCCTTGGTGCTCCTTTTCAAGTGCTTGGTGACCTGACGACGTGCAAAGAACGCGCAATTTGCATGATGACCATTTAGATCTTGTGCTCACAATGTGCGGCAGCAAAAGTGTTAGTCCTAACGATTAAATATCCATAAAAATATGACCCAGCAGAGGAATTTAAAAAATATGTTACCTCCGTCATCATAGAGCCACCAGACATCGATGTACCCTCTAGCCTGTTTCTTTTTAAAGACCATCACTTTATTGGCTATACTTTGAGGTAATTCCATCCCATTCGAATCTCTAAAAAGAAACCCAATTGTAATAATAATCGAGTTCAAGCAATAGAATATATACTATCTATACCTTAACACTGGAGTTTTCTTCGATTTTTGTTTTGCTGAGAGCACTTGTAAAGGTTTCTTCGTGTCATTATGCTGGTCATTACTTGACGTTTCATCCAAAACAGATATAGTTGAATGATAGTTAAAGTCGATTTCCGATTTTGATGTCATTGGGGATGGCGTACCAAATTCAGACATGGTCGCTAATTCATTTCAAAATTTGGTTTAATATTTTTTAAAAAGGTTAGCATTTTAAATTTTACCAGTAGAAGATGAATGCTGAAGACCACGGAATACTTCTTTATCCCCACCGTTAAAGACGGGATCGTCCACATCAGCAAGGATTCCCGAATAATCCAACCCTTCCGGTAAGCGCAAGATGAGCACTCCGACGTTCAGATCAAATCCAACACTAAATAATTCAATCATTTAAATAAAATATGACTAGTTTAAACGTAACACTTTTTGGAATTACTGAATAGAAGCAAAATATTGATCGAGAACAGCTTTTTCGACGGTTCTCCAATCGTTTTTGTAGCCCAAAAGGAGGATGTTGGGTCTCATCTTGCCAACACCGGCAGCGGAGAGCAAAGCAGCCACTCCGTTGGATAGCTCCATGTTGTCGATAACGGAGCAGAACCCTTTAATCCTATGCATTCGTAAATATTTGTAGCCCTTTTCCAACATTTGAGCCCTCGCTTTTGATGAATGATGTCCCTAAAATCATCAATATTTGTAAAGTTTTTACCAATTTCAAACGTTAAAGAGGCTAATTTATACCCGAATGACATCGCCGCAAATTAAGAGCGAATTATTCTTGGAAATCAAGTTGGCAAAATCGATTAAAGCTGGACGGGAGCCTGGCTGTCCTGCCAATACCAGAATTTGGGGTCGGTAATTCTTGACGTGATCCTCTGTAAGAGCCAATTCTTGAAGCCAAGTAAGGGCACCATTGTAGGTCCGAGCTTGACTTGACGAGCCCCAGTTAACGTCTAAAAATAATTCCGTTGAATTTGAATTATCAAAGTAGTTAAATAGAGTTAAAGTGGTTTACCTGGGTTTCGATAAAGGACAGCCACGTAGAAGAAAAAGACGATAACGATGGTGGCCAATGCAATTTGCCAGCTTACCAAGAACATGGCAACTACACAAAGCGCTGCTACAAATAAACTCACCCACATATTGTAATACTATGAAAACGATTATTTTAATTAAATGTATGATCGAAAATTATATGTGATTTGAAAAAATACCCTGAAAGTAGGCCTCCATCCAAGTGGTTTAATTAAACTGACGTGGAACGTAGAGTAGTTCATCAGGGCGAAAGTTGCCAAAAAGAAACAAGAGATGAGAAGTGCCACTGTATCTAAACTTGCTGTGAATATTTGAAAAAAATATGTATAATCATAATTTACCATCAGTTATTCGATTAAATTGTATGGGCCAATTACCAATTAGCACAAAGATGAGAGAGACGACGAAAGTGAAAAGGTATGCCAAATGAGGCTCTTGGCTCTTGCCGTAACCTTTAGCCATAAACCCAACGAGCCAATATGGGTAGAGACCATCATCACCAATCACTTTGAGCAGTTGCGGACAGGAAACGAAGCTAGCGAGAGAAGAGCTCAGCGTAGCAGCAAAAATACCAGCATAGTTGAGCGGCCCATAAGCCGAAATTAAGGTCATCAACTGTTTGAACAAATAATTCATTTTCGTTAATCTCTCAAAATTTAAAGTATGGAGAATGTATTCCAAACCTGATAGTCTTTGTAAGAGCCGAAATTACATGGATTATCATCAGAACAGTTCAAAAAGATGAGACTGCCGTTAGCGGCGTCAGTAGCGTTGCCCGTTGCTTGGCGCTTCGTCGTTCCGGCACAGATTAACGGCCACGATAGCGTAAGAGATACTTGTGATAATGATGGCCAAAATGGTCCCTTTAGGAATTGCTGCGCTTGGATCCTATACGAATAACTTCATGTAACAATATACATGATACCTTTAGAGTTAATATATAAATACCCTCAAATTAGCAGAGACATTGGCTCCAGCTAAAATACCAATACCGGCTGGGAAGTAAACGGAGAAGACGGAGAAGAAATTCTGCATAATTCCGTCTTGTATAATATATCCTTCGTTCCAGTTTTCAGCAAATAGTTCTCCTATTATTATTTTTTCAATTAATACATTACGTAATTCGTTTATGCCAAAAGTTCAAATTAATTAATATGGGTATAACCTTCATAGCCGAGGAATCCTCTGCTTAGTTTGGCATCTGAACCGTTAGGTCCGATAATACTTCCGACGACGAAATTGGCTAGAGCCACCATCAAAATTACCAATAAAAAGCTCTGGGTCTGTTTGTAAAATTTTTTTTGCATACAATGATATCTTATTTTCGAGTTATTAAAGTAAATAAGGTTTTTTACTTTGGCTTCGTATTTAGCTCCAGCTCCACAAAGAGCCCATACAAGAATCGTTAGAATGACGCCAAGAATCCGGGTATCGTTAATACCGTTGGGTTCAGTGATGTAAAAGCCGCCGTATTCGAACATTGCACTCTGCACAGTTTGAACGAAACCGACGATATTCAGGGAGGCATTGATGGCGTTGGCTATGGCGAAGATGATACCAATCGATCCGCCAAATTCGGGCCCTAAGATACGGCTCATGACGTAGTACGTCCCTCCACCACCGATCTCTCCGTTGGTCGCAATTGCCGACATGGACATGGCCGTTACGAGTGTAATAAAGGTTGATATAGCGATGATGATCAAAGTTTGCCCTTAATAAATTTAATTCATAATTTATTTCTGAGAATATTTAAAGAAATTGAAGTAAAAAACTTACAGATTCCTGCCATTGCTACAACCCAGGAGATGCGGAGGAAGAGCATCACACCCCAGATGCTCAACATGTTGCGGATAAGAACTCCTTCGATCCATCCGAATTTGTCGCCAGAGACTATTTGTTCTGGTTCTTCAGTGCTACTAGTAGGTCCACTAATGCTTCCGCTTTTCTACATTTAATATTGAAATGTTTTAATTTATGGGTAAAAGATGATGAAATTATATATTATACTTCATGTTGATTTTGTTCGGCTTCATTTTCGTGCAACTCTTCCAAAGTTGGACGGGATAGAGATTTCGGAAGAATGCGATTATGAATTTTATAGCTGTCAATAGAAGGAGAAGGATCCCGACTCATTCTGCGACGAGCCAATAGTCCGAAATCCGTTTTCGCATCGTTCCAACTCGGTGGAGGTGTAATGTCGGAATCCTTAAAAAAATATATATATTTAAAATTTTAAACTCCGCTCTTATTATTGTTTTAAATCGTTTAAAAAATATTGAGTTACCTTTTCGGTATTGAATTCAGTAGCTGAATCTTCATTTATGTTGCTCAAAACGAGGCGACCATTGGATATCGTACTAGGGCGAGGAATATGAAGCTATATATAAAAAAAATTATGATCATAGTAATATACATAGATTTAGAAGCAAAAAGTTAATTTTCTAGATTTGAAATTACCGCCGAGTTGTTCATGTTGTAAACTTCGTTGATGTTATTCTGCTCATGATCCTCGTAAGCTTGATTATCCATTTTTTTTTTGTAGATATTTAGTCACAGAGGACCTGCAGCCTCCTAATAAAAGAATCAAATAATGAGTGTTATTATTGTGTTTTTAATTAAATTTCTGTGCTTGGCTTACTTGGGTAATGAAGTTAACCTTTTTGGTTAAGAGTAAATTTAATATTTCAGCGAGACTATTAATTTAACTCTTTTCATTTAAAGTAATAAAACTCAACAAGACCACCACACAAAGTGATGGTCCAGAGATAATTGCGCGACTAATTTTCAAAAGGCTTAAAACTGGATACCTTATAGGTTCTCAACTTTGTGAATTTACCGCAATCCTAACATGAATGATGTCAATCTTTTCCTTTTTTTTTTTAATAAGATAAGGGGGCTAACCGGTTCACATTTTCGCACCTGAATGACTGCTGCATCGCAACGGCACCAGAAATTTGCTTCGATGCGGTTTCACCTGTCTGTCATCGAGATCGTTATCACGCAGTTTCAACGGGATTTTATATGAGTGTGCTAAAGACACTTGTGAAATTGACCAAGTCTAGGTTAGAATGGGATCATCAGGATCACTTCAAGGATAATTTATCCACAAGTTCAAACTATACTTTGACAATTTACATCTTGAACAACTTTGTTGATGACTTGCAATGAGTTATACTTTAATCACTAAAATGTTACGGTACCTTTTGATGAATATGGTGACTGGAACAGACTGAATTATTTAACTATGTAAAAATTGCAAAACACATGATGTTACAAACGTAGTTTCTATGGAAGAATACCAAGTAGGTGGCGGTTTTTTTCGACATATAACTGCGCTCTTATCTTTTCCCAATAAATCATAACTATTTATCATACTTCGAATAGAGTAGGCTATGAGAATGGATAAAAACCAAAAATATCTTTTTAAGAAAAAAGTCACGCACAGTTCAGCAACATGTCCACTAATTATTGTTGTTAAAATTTAATTTAGTTTTAACGACTTCTTCGCTCATACGTGAGACTTGCTGCTAAGCTTCGCATATTTTTTTTATTACTCTGAACGGTCAACAGCCGACCTGCTGCGCAGTTACTAAATGGACCGAGCCTTGAAGAAAGCAAATGAAGGGCGTGATAATTTGTCAGTGACTTTGACTGTCTAGTCACGAACTGTAATTGCATCAACAAGGATCACCTAAGCGCGTTTGTTTTCATGTTTTATTTAGAACTCAATAGTTGTAATCTCATAAAATGTATATTTATTAGATTTCTAAATATTTGAGCTATTAAAAAATTAAGGCACATCTCAATAGCTATATAGTGAATACAAAAATTTAAGCATAGAAAGTTAGAACAGAGGTCTGATTGCCTCTGACCAACAGGAAAGGAGGCAGGTTCGCCGTTAGGGTCTCTAACCAGGCCATATACATCGGGGCACTAACAGCGCCTTTTCTCGGCATCGGCAACGTCCTTTTAGATAAAAAGTCATAATGAATTAGTTTACAATTTAGATAGTTAAGCGAAATCTTACATGACGACTAAATTGGAATCGGTTGAATGGTCAATCAGGAGCTCTCTGAGGCGCAAATGGCGGTCCGTTTTGGTTTGTAGTGACGTTTTTTCGCCTTCTAAATATTTTCAGGTTGAATTTTATAAATAGTTTGAATTTTAGCCATTAATACCGTTAAGTTCTTCGTGACGGATGAAATGACGGACTAGACCATCGAACCAGGTTCGTGTCGACTCTTTTGGCGGTTTGTTCAAGTCGGTTATCACAACAAGATCGCTAAAGTTGACTCGGAACCTCTCCAACAGTTCTTTAATTCTAGATGGAAATGCGATTAGATCGTTCAATTCATTGGAATGGTCTCATTAAATTACCCTGCTTGCTCCTTTTCGAGTTCTTCTTGACCTGAAGAAGTGCAAAAGATTCTCAACTTGCATGAAGCCCAGCTGGATCGAGTGCTCATAATGTAAGGCAAGAGTAAAGTTAAACCACCGTCGTCGTAGAGCCACCAGACGTCGATGAATCCCTTGTTCTGTTTCTTCTTGAACACCGTGATATTGTTGACGATATGTCTTGGTAATTCGTTCCCCTCTAAATCCCTGTTTTTAATTACCTTTTTAGTGACCAATTCTTCGATATATTAGTCTATAAATAATAATGAATGCGAAGTCATACCTTAATACAGCATTCTTCTTATCCTTTTTGTTTTTGTTGACTTCATCTTTATTAGAGCTCTTAATTTTATTGAAAATTCCACCAACAGCTCCAAGGTTGAGACTATCCCCCAAGTGACGTTCAGGTTCCGGTGTTCCTTGAGGTGTAAATTCGCCAACTTCGTTTAGAGTTACAACGCCCAATTTTTGGGACGAATCGGTTCCATTTGAATTCGATTTGGACGGTACTGGAGGTTCACCATCTCCACAGATTCCAGAATAGTCCAGGCCTTCGGGAACTCGAACAATAGTGACACTGACGTGTTGGTCGAATCCAGCACTAAAAGGAAAGTTTTCTATGGTATTTAAACATAATTTTTTTTATTTACTTGTGCCGTTTACTGAATAGTTGCAAAGTAGTCTTCAAGGTGAGCTTTATCACAAGTACGCCAATCATTTTTGAATCCTATCATGAGAATATTTGGCTTGATCTTTCCTACACCCACCACTTCCAACATTGCCGTCACTCCCGTGGGCATATCCATATTATCGATAACGGAAACGAATCCTCTGATGTCGTTGTTTTTCAAATACCTGTACGACCTTTGTAATGTTGCGGTCCGCATTTTCGAAGACTGCTTTTCCTATTGTAAAATTTGATTAAGTAGTACTTTGTTAAACTTTGAATAATTATATAAAGGTTGAAACGAACTTTGATAACATTGCCGCAGACAAACATCGAGTACTTTTTGCAAATGAGATTGGCCATGTCGACCAAAGCAGGACGAGCTGATGGCAGTCCAGTCAAAACAAGAATTTGTGGCTGGAAATTCTTAACGTGCTCGTCAACAGTTGCTAATTGTTGGATGCTAGTAAGAGCTTCTTGGTAAGTTTGAGCCTGAGGAGAAGAGCCCCAGTTGACCTCTGGTTTTCGGTAAACAATGATCAGGTAGAATAAGACAACGATGGCTAATGTGATAAGCGCCACTTTCCAATCAATTAGAAACATAACGGCTATGCACAAGGCAGCCGTGAAAAGCGAGAGCCACTTGTTGTAGTAGCGGAAAGTGGGTCTCCATCCCACCGGTTTCACGAGGTCTACATGGAAACAGGCGTAATTGAGGAAGGCGAAGGTGATGAGGAACAGATCCGAAATAAGCAGCGCAATAAAGTCCAACTGAGCTATGACACCAGGAAAAAATAATTGTTAAAATGTAGAAACAATCAAGTGGGTATCATAAACTAAAATTACCAATCAAAATGAAGGCGATGGATACGAAAAAAGTAAAGACGTAAGCTAAATGAGGTTCTTTCTCTTTGCCATAGCCTTTCGTCATGCATCCGACCATCCAGTAAGGGAAAAGTTTGTCATCTCCGATGACTTGCATCAGTTTAGGGCACGAAATGTAGCTAGCTAAAGCGGTACTCAACGTGGAAGCGAAGCATCCGGCGTAATTCAGTGGGCCATAAGCCGAAATTAGCGTCATCAACTGTATCATATATTATTATTAAATGAAGATGCAAAAATGGAATAAAATAGTAGTCTTAGGAGATGTTAACCTGATAGTCATTGTAGGATCCGTAAGTGCAGTTGTGAATAGTACAGTTCAGGTAAGTACCATTGCGAAGATCGGCCACACTTCCAGTGGCTTCACGCTTGGTCGTTCCGGCACAGATGATGGCCACAATGGCATAGGAGATACTCGTGATGATAATGGCTAGAATGGTTCCTTTCGGGATAGCACTACTCGGATCCTATGTTTTAATGCATAGCTTATTTTTATATTATGATACAATTTAAAATGAAAGTAATTATTAATGTACTGTGAGATCTCCGGAAACATTGGCACCAGCCAGGATCCCAATGCCGGCCGGGAAGTAGACGGCAAAAACAGAGAAGAAATCCTGCATCATACCACCGTTGTAAACATAAGCTGAATCCCACGTTTCTCTGAATAATTCGCCTAGCAGACAATAGACCGTTTTAACATGTAATATAACATACATATACTTGTAGATATAATACCTTCATATCCTAAGAATCCTCTGGCTTGAGCTTGTTCTGTCTGAGGACCCATAATGCTACCCACCAAGAAGTTGACCAAGGCAACGATCAATACTACTAAAAGACCTTGTTGGGTCTGGATAAAGTGTTAAATTATTAGTCGACATCGTTATTTTTAATCAAATTAAACTTACGATCATTTCGTATTTTGCTCCAGCTCCACAAAGAGCCCAAACGAGAATCATCAGGATCACACCGAGGATTCGGGTATCATTGAGTCCTCCATCGACGATTATGTAACCACCGTAGTTTTTCATTGCGTCCTGAACAGTCTGAACGAAACCGACAACGTTTAAAGCTCCATTGATGGCGTTGGCAAGGGCAAACAATAGTCCTATGGATCCACCCCACTCTGGACCTAAGATTCTGCTCATAACATAGTAGGTCCCTCCGCCGCCGATCTCTCCGTTAGTGGTGATTGCTGACGTGGATAAGGCCGTTACAAGCGTGATGAATGTCGAAATGCCGATGATGATCAAAGTTTGCCCTATTTTTAAAGGTTAATTAGAATGGAATTTTTTAAAGTTGTCCATTGAAAAGACTAACAGATTCCGGACAATGCTACGACCCAAGAGATGCGGAGGAAGAGCATTACACCCCAGATGTTCAGCATGTTCCGGATGAGAACTCCTTCGATCCAGCCGAATTTCTGTCGGATAGCGGGCTGCTCACCTTTTTCTGCGTCAGTCCCAATCTATTTGAAATAAAATCAGTTAACTATGTCATCGCAATTGAGTTTTTTTTAATATGTATATTATACATTTTCTTCAGGACTGGATTCGTGGAGCTCTTCCATTGTAGGTCTAGGCATAGTTGTCCTTGCTGCAAAAATATTAGCATAATTATCTAAATGAGGGATGGCTTCACGAGTCATCCGGCGGCCCAGAGTAGCTGCACGGGACCGCAGAATGGAGCTCATCCGCCGGTAGGTCCCAGCGACCGTGTGCTGTTTAAAAGAATTATTATTAAAATACGAATAATTATTAAGCTCTATTATTATGTACCTCTTCGGACATTTCGAATGCTTGGTTGTCCATTCCAACACCGGATGGGATGGTTGCCAAAGTTGGGCGAGCTAAAGAAGACCTTCTCGTCTGGTTTATGTTCAGCACGAGCGTCTTAAAAGTAAATAGAATAATAGAAAATATGAATAACTAAAGTTTTATATGAAAATTACTCCTTCATGACTGTCGAAGGCGTGATTATCCATTATAGACGGCGGTACCAGTAGCAGCAGTGCCGCACTGGTTAATTCAATACAATAACTGAAGGTATAGTTTCTAATTTGACCATCTTTTATAGATTTCTTTTTTTCGAATAGTACTCTACTTCAACCCATCTCTCTGCTGACGTCAATATATATTAATGTATTCCACACAATAAATTTCTACATCAAATGATTCTTCATTTCAAGCACGTCTGTATAAGAGCCAAATGTTCGTTTAACTGCAAATTCATCAAGCACTCCGCAAGCTCTCTATCATAAAAAATGCTTGTGAGGTCTTATTATGTCGTGAAAATCATTGTTTGTGAAGTTTATACACGCGTGTCACTCCTAGTGCTACCAAGTTGTTTAAATTCTACATTGTATATGCATTTGATATTCTTTAAAATTTCTCCACTTGTAGCCAGTTGAAGTTGCGTAAAACCGCCATTATATATAATTATATGATTGATTACCTATAATGCTATTAAATCGAAATCCTCAGTCTTATTACATTACGATTACAGAGCTTAATCGTGCGCAATTGTACAATTAAGTGACGTACGGTACTTGACTCAAGGTTAAGTGCATTATTCCATTACCTAATGCCTTCTAATGAGATTTTTTTGTGTTATTTGACAGCCAGTTAAAAGCGGTATTGACTGGTCTACATGTAACCTTTCACATCAGCCCCTCTCAGTAAGCGTTCTGCAACTTCTGTTCTTTCGTCCATAAGAATATTTTACAAGATTTGGAAGAGAAAATGAGAAATGACGTCGATGGAAATTGATGAAAATGGCTCAGCTATATAGCAAATTAGAGATGCATGAGCTAGCATATTTTTTCGAAAATAGTATAAGTGATATAATTACAACTTGTTTACGTGGTATCTCTCGCGCCTCTACTAGGTTATCATGTGCGCGTTTCACTTTCTTATCATTAAAGTCATATAAAATCACGAAAAGATAATTTAGAAAGACGTAGAGAACTTGAGAGATATCAGAAAGCAGACGACGCCCTGTGCATTTTCTATTAGTCCCGCATCAAAGCCCGAAAAAATCAGTAGGCCTAGAATACAAAGAGAATATAACATTGACCCAGTCTCATCATTGAAAAACTCTACTTAGATTTACAATGATTGTCGAGATTATTATTATATTAGCAACATTAACTGGACTGGTGGTATTTTTCGTTTACGGGTTGCGAGATACTAAGAAAAGCAAGAAATTGAACAGCAAGAAGCGACAGCCCAATAAAATGGAACGGAAAACGGTAACCTTCATGGCAAACTGAAAAGGCGTCACACTACTTTATAAGGTATGCAGTCTGAAAGATTTATTTATTTTACATTTAACTTCCAAATACATTTTGTTAATTTTATTCACTTGTTGAATTTCAGGACGTTTCTGATTAATGATTATCAACACAAATTATATGATTATCAGCGTGCTGTACGTCGTTCTATTGTTTTACTTGTTATCTTCTGATCTTTAGTGACGAGGGGTTATTAGATATTTGTTTATGGCTTTCTTGAATATTTTGAGGAAACATACTGTACGTAATCTATATATACATATATTTGTAATTTGAGTACCGTACTTTTTTTTATAATGTTATATAAAATGCACTGCAAACTGGATTGAACAGGCATATTAGCATGATTGCGTGAAAGCTAAGTCAGAAAGTTATAAAACGAATGGATAGCATGCAGGTTTGAAATGTATTGTATCACGATTATTACATTCCGCTAGACTACAACACGATATATTTTTCCAATGAGCGTAATTATTTGGTTTAGAATTTCGTGGTTTACAGTGCTAATGAATAGAATATCTATCTATCCAAGCTAAAATGCGAACCCTCATCAACCAACTAAACATTTAAATGGGAATAGTGACCGTAACCCCGTAAGTAGGATATCCGTAGAGGACTCCGGCAAGAGTTGTGTATAGATTTTCTCTTACATTCCACTGAATGAGAATCATCTCTTAATTTCTCTTTAAGCTCGATCATAATTGACTATAAGTAATTCATATTGTATTGGAAAACGCCAATGAAAGGAAAACCCATCATAGTACACTATAGTGTGATATTGAATCTACAAAATTGTGCAAGGAGTATATATCATTGATAGGAAATATTCATTTAGACTACACAACCGGCATCGTTGCGCTTGGTTTAGGATGTAGTAAAAAAAATTTCTTCTGGCAACGGGTTTCATTTAGATTTGATGGGATGGTTTTTAGTTTGTTTATAAAGACAATACCTCGTCTAGCAACATACCTGTAAAGTGTGTTGTTTGGCCACCATCATCCAAGATACCACTACTCTTATACAATGTGATCTTATCATTGGCATTCAACTGTAAGGTAGCCTGAAGTGAAACCGGGATATCCTCCAAGGCACCAGAGGATATATAATTTCTAGCTTGCCCAATGCTTACTCCATTCAGTTGCAAGTAAATACTAAAGACTTTAGAGTTCTTGCTATCATCGTTATGAAGAGCAGTAAAAGTGAAAAAGTAGGTTCCTCGGCGAGGAGCAGTGAAAACACCTGTTGCCAGATTCATAGCTTCACCAATATTCAGTCGGGATTGTTGAAAAGGTATCACACCGTTTGCGGACAGAGAAGTTGTACGCTGCACGTAGAAGTAAACAGGTGAAGTTTTGATTCCGTTGATTCCGATAATTGTCTCGTACCCTACATGAATATAAGTAAAATATTAATATTGATAGAAATAATAACAGCTCCCCTAGTTATTTCATAATTCAAATTCAAATTAAGTATTATTGAAAAAAAAACTTCATTATACAAACTAAATTAAAGTTACCCGTTATAGTTAATTATAAAGTCGTACTAAAGGCCCGTTCACACTAGAGACTTTGAACCTCGATTTTTAGAAAATGGCTGAACCAGTCGCTTTCAAACTTGGTAGGCAATCTATTCTAGCAGAGACTAATTCATATTAGAAAAATAAAACCTATTCTTTAAGCATTTTTTCTAAAATCGAGGTTCAAAGTCTCTAGTGTGAACGGGCCTTAAGATTAAAAGTTAAAGGCTAGTTTCGAGACATATTCATAGTCATTGAGAGATTATTGTGACTTACCGGAAGTACCATTTGTTTTGCTAAAATCGCAATATACAGTTTTCACTTTAGTTCCATCTTTGACCATGAAGAAACCGCTTTGCGTGTGACCCATTGTTTTGTAATTGTCACATCCGCTAGGCATCGGACCTGCCACTGGTTTTGGGGGAGTAATTGAATCGATTCTCGATTCGCTAACTCTTAATTGATCTTCAAGAGCTGAAATAAAATAATATATATATATATATATATATGTTACATTACTGGTTGATAAATGATAATAGTGCGATTAAGTATATACGGTACCCTCAAATTGACGCGGAACTACTCTTAATTGGTTTTCAAGTGCTGAAATATTAAAAAAAAACAATTATTACATATGAATCGATTAAGTGAGATTGTTGCTTTATCATACCTTCAATTTTTGACTGAAGGAAAAAGAGTTGATCCATAGAAGGCTCGTCCGAGTATGGCCTGAAATTGAGCGCCACGGATAAAACGGCCGTGCTGTAACTCACCCTCACGCTGCGGTCCTCCAACGTCTGCGTGTCCCGAAGAGTGTTCATATTAATCCTAGACAAGGACATGGATTTTGGTGCAAATTTTTCTCCTTGCCATTCGACAGTGTCCTTGGTCTCCACGTAGAGTCGGTCAATGTCTTCTTTAGTGTATTTTTTCGAAAGTTCTTCGTCAACCTTAACTCCAACTTTTGCGGAGAATCCCCAGCCTGACCCTTCAACATTTACATCAGTTTTCTTTTTAGAGTCAAACTCATCCTCTATCTTTGACTTCGTTTCCTGGTCCTGTTTGTTGTAAATCTCTTCCCAAGTTTTGGTCGCTTCGTCTGGTCTGTAATTGTCTTCGTTCCAGAATACAGAGTCCCACATTCCGTCGCTCTGGTCCTTGATTATCTGTTTATTTAAAAAAGTTGATTGCAATCAATTCTTTTTAATTTAATAAATTTTCAATTTAATGAATACAGTTCGTGAAGAGATGAGCATGTCTTTCAGCATGTTGTAGATCTGGGCTTCAGTCGTCGGAGAGACCACGTCAGAATCATCGAACGAATCAATCAGAACGTTCGTGGAAGATTCTGTAAGAAGCCTTTTCTCATCTTCAGCCGTGAGCAAAGCGTCTGGTTTACCACTAAACCGTTGTTCCAGTTTAGCAGCCATTTCACCCGCCATGATATTTTCAACTCGAATCACAGTCTCTCTTCGTTGAGTCTTTTGTGCCGATTGACTGAAAAACAGTTTCAAATTAGAAAACTGTTGTGGAGTGGTTTGCATATCGTCGGCTAGATCGTCACAATCCTTCATCGAAAAACAGGAAACGTAGAACCAGATCCACTGATGGAACTGGTAAGGAGTCCAATCCTTAATAAGGCGGTAATCGCTGCTTGAAGAGCTCGTACTTAGAATCACCTTGTCGAAAGGGATGATCTCGACCTATAACATTTAGTTTTACAATGGTTTCATCTTATAGATATAGATATGCATATACCTGGGAAATTGAAACAGTATCGTTGGTCAGGAGTTTAATGTAGTTGGCAATCTTTTCTTCGACATCATTGTTCCACATTTCGACTCGGAATCGCATTTCAGGCTCTTTAGTTACGTTGTTGTATGAGCTGTAGGCGCTTTGATGATCCAAGAGGACGATCGGTGCGTAAAAGTAGCGTTTCGGTCCGTTGAAAGTGGGCATGTTGTTGTGGGCGTGTTCGTAGATGTTGATGCGGTAGGTACCGTAAGGCATCGATGCCATGGCGTTGGAACCGATTTGCAATCGAGCCCACGAAGATTGGTCATCAGAGACAGCATTGTTGTCATTACCTGTCATTGAAATATATAGTAATATGGTTGGAAAGATATTAAATTAAAGTCTTCAACACTTACTATCAGTCGTTGCTTCAATTGATGCAATCGTCATCATCGCAACAGTTATGATGAGGATGACTCCTTCTAGACGGCGCTGCAACAAAATAATTATACAAATTATAGAATGAAGCCATCTTATGAGAAGTATATTTTTAAATATAAAATAAAAAATCTATACCTGCATCTTTGTTCATCGATGTTAAAGACCACGTTGATCAATGAACTATTAAAGTATGAGGCTACCCTTTTATACGCTTTTTTATCGAAGGTAATTATCGTAGAAGTCATATGGGCTGAATTGTTTTAGTAGACTGACATTAAAGGATTAAATAGGCTGCCTGCAAAATAATGCTACCGTCCTGAATTTTCTTTGATGTTAGTATTAAAACCCATTCATTTTGTTAAACATAGGTGTTGTATCCGATTTTTCGTATATATATTTACTGTATAATAATTATATTCAATTTTTTTTCAATGTTCGTTCTTATTATTGTGAGCGGCTTTTGATGAAATGAGTTTTATTACTTGAAGGAATAAGAGCTAGGGTTCATAATGGCATAAATTATATCATAACCAATGTAGTAAATGTAGGAACGTCTATTACCATGCCGACCGCCAAGCCAATAGGCATTTGCTATACTTATAGGGTCATGGAATTTGCGGGTATTTACAACGAAATAGCATAGCAATAATAATAATAAAATAAAGTCAGTCAAGCTGAAGCTTATGCTCCTTTTAGACCATTATTCTTATTTTTCGAATATCATACAAATTATAGAGGTCCCATAATTTTAATTATTATTATGATGGTAGACTTACATTTAAAGGATTATTATAAGCTTATATTTTGATAATACCCGCCATGGAACTTTTCACGTTTTGTTTATGCGAAAACAACCATAAATAATGTAATTAATTGTTCTTTAAGCTTGAGGCAGACAACATCAAAGAAAACTGCTCCTACCCGAAAGCGAAAGCTGCGAGAAAGCGAAAACTGAGCTTCTAATAAACGTTTTATAAGTGTAAAAAAGGCCGGGTCACGGGCTTTCTGAACAGGTTAAAGAACAGGAACCTTATTCTTACTATTGATATTATTCTACATTTGATATGTGTATTTGGTCAGAAAGGCAGGGGTCGCTTGGTCACAAACGCCATTTCCAAATTGGTGTGTTCATAACTCATAAGACCCGTGGTCAGTAAAGGCATGTTCAGAAGCGCCGTACATAAAAAAGGCCGTCCCATTTGTAACTGTTTCAAGCGGTACCTTGATCAAAAAACAGTTGTCATAAATTTGATATTGTGAAAAAGAAAATGATAATTCAATTATATGTGACATTGAATTAAATATTTCAATAAAATATTACGGTTATAGCGTACTTCAAATAATTGAAAATGCAATAATAGAGGTGACTTTAACCGTCTTACTTCGTGCTTTAACAATCGATTTTGAAGTTCAATATGAACTAATAAACGATGAGTGCAACAGCCTACCTTGTATAGTTGTATTCAATCCTTTATTATACCGGAAGACATTTTCTTTTGTGAATTTTTTATAACTATTAATGCACACTAATTTTCGTTTAAAATTAATCTTATAAAAAATATACCTAACAGTCGCCAACTTGTTGATCCATAAAATTCTAGTGTCTACTGGTTTACTGGTTTGAACTGCCTCCCTAGTATTACGTCTATGCGAAAGTTACAGTCCAAATCTGAAGGTTTATTACATTTACGTAAATAGTACAAAACCGCATAGATATTGAGATCTCAAAGCTTTTAGAGTTGTATTAACTATTTTATAGTAGTAAGTAATCAACACATTCGCCCAAGTTAGCAAATGTAATAATAACCATTAAGAGTACTGTGGTTTTGTTGATCATCTTGTTATAATGGTTTGTCGTCCGTCGCATAACATTTTTTATTTTATTTTGAAAAACATTGATTACTTCCGTAAAGAAAGAGAAAATACGCGCTCTCTGGGAAGCTCATATCGTGCTGTGATCTGGCGGTCGATTTCGCAACTAAAAATGTAAATAAACTTCGAAACAGCTGAAAAAGGTATTCGTTTGATTATTTTGCCGGCTCCGTTTCTAAAGTCCTTTTAAATATTTAAAATACTTGTCCGATTCACACTTGCCAGCAATAGAGAACAACCTTGCTCTTTCAATCCTTTGGAATGTTGGTTCCTTTACATCAAAGACTCCTAACGCTGTTCAAAAGCTATGCTCAAAAGCCGGACTTGTATCACAACAATAACAAACTCATTCAAGTCGACCACATTCTTCAACTACACCACTTTCCGCCAGATTGTCATTAGCATAATTATCTAAATGAGGGATGGCTTCCCGAGTCATCCGGCGGCCCAGAGTAGCAGCACGGGACCGCAGAATGGAGCTCATGCGCCGGTAGGTCCCAGCGACCGTGTGCTGTTTTAAAATAATATTAAAATATGAATAATCATTAAGTTACATAATTACGTACCTCTTCGGACATTTAAAATGCTTGGTTGTCCATTCCAACACCGGGTGGGATAGTTGCCAAAGTTGGGCGAGCTAAAGAAGATCTCGTCGTCTGATTTATATTCAGCACGAGCGTCTTAAAAGTTAATAGAATAATAGAAAATGTTAATAACTAGGTAAGGTTAGTTTTAAATGAAAATAGTTACTCCTTCATGACTGTCGAAGGCGTGATTATCCATTATGGACGGCGGTACCAGTAGTAGCAGTGCCGCACTGTTTAATTCAATACCAATAACTGAAGATATAGTTTCGAATTCAACCAACTTTTATCGATTTCTTTTTTTCGAATAGTATTCTACTTCAACCCATCTCTCTGCTGACGTCAATATATATTAATGTATATATATATATATACAATATATATTAATCTACATCAAATGATTCTTCATTTCAAGCACGTCTGTGTAAGAGCCATATGTTCGTTTAACTGCGAAATCATCAAGCACTCCGCAAGCTCTCTATCATAACAAATGCTTGTGAGGTCTTATTGTGTCGTGAAAATCATTGTTTATGAATGTCGAATTCTGATCATTGTTTATGAAGCTTATACACGTGTGTCACTCCTAGTGCTACCAAGTTGAGTTGAAATTCTACATTGTATATGCATGTAACCTTTCACCTCTTTTCCCCTCTCAGTAAGCGTTCTGCCCCTCTGCTCTTTCGTCTAAAAGAATATCTTATAAGATTCGAAAGAGAAAATGAGAAATGACGTCACGATGGAAATTGAAAATGGCTCAGCTATATAGCAAATTAGAGATGCATGAGCTAACATATTTTTTCGAAAATAGTATAAGAGATATAATTACAACTTGTTTACGTGATACCTCTCGCGCCTCTATTTTGTTATCATGTGCGCGTTTCACTTTCTTATTAGCCTGTATTATTATGCCTGTAAAAAGTTTTTTGTCTGGCCGCAAAATTAGAAAAATCATCAAAATAGGCGGGGCTTGTCGACATTTTTAACCTATCGCTGAAGAAGACAGACATAAAACCGCATTTATTTAACCGCGCACCCACTTTCAAATTCGATTTCTGGCCAAACTAAAAACATTTTTACGGACATATGATTGAGAAAGTTGTTCAGAATTTGATGTTTAGTAGTGTAGATGATTTAGAACTTCAGAATTCAAAAAAGGGGTTTTCTCGGTTTTTGACGATTTTTCATTTAACCCGCGGTCTTATGGCGGAATTTTTGAAAACTGTTGATTTCGCAAAAACGCCCCAGCTGCAGTCCGTAAGACTAACATTTTCAGAATCAGCATAAAATTTTGCATCGGATAAGTCCAGTCTTATCTTTGCTCAAGATGAGGTAGATTTTTTGTCGCCAGCTCGACTATTAGTAAAATAAATTGGATCGGATGTATTCTTCGTCCACTGGCTTCGAGGGAATAACTGAAAAAAAGCTGAAACTTTATTGAGGTATATGGTAATATGGATGACTTCTTTTTAAATATATACTATACAGCTCAACTTCCAACATAATTTTTTTTTATTTCGCACAATTTCAGGACGTTTCTAATCATCAGCACGAATAGTGTCGAAATGATTATCATTGCGGCGTGGCTCTATTGTTTAAAACACGTTCAATCTTGTAACCTCCATCGGGGAGGGATTAGATTATTAGATGTATCTGCTGCGGAGGTGCTTTATATGGTACAACGTCTTTAAAAAGAAATCAATTTTGTTCGATTTTAAATTTCTTTGAGTAAAAGTAAATGTCTCTTTCGCGTCATGAATTCAAACACATACATTTTATTTGGTTAAACTTCTTTTAAATCATCTGGATAAAAGACTTCAACTAAAATACGCGGTAGTATCATTTAGTAAATCTGTATATTTAAAATATTGCAGTGTGGAGCGATCTGAACAGGTTATTGGTCAATAATTCAGCGTAAATAATTCAGTCAGAAAGTCATACATACAAATGTGATGGAGCAGGTATAAAACTTTTTTATTGATTCAGTAAGGTACCGTAATACTTTAGCCTCCAGATAAAAGGATTTGAGTCTATTGTACAATTACACTAACTTATACAAGAGCAAACAGTGATTCTTGCGCGCGCGTAAATAATTTTGCTGGTTCAAAAGCAAAAAAAAAGTTTAGAACAGTCTTTTCAGTCTAAGAACTCTTCAACAAGCCATCCACTAAAATGCGTAAATTTTTCGCCGCTGCTATCGTAGAGAATCCCGGGATGATGTTTGAACAGATTTACTCTGTCCCCTACTTTTAACTGTAACGAAGCGGACAAAGTAACTGAAAGATGGTTTTTTAAGCTTTGAAATGATTTGCCAACCAACTCTCCATTGACCATAAGTGCAATGTACACAAGGTCATTATAGGTTAAAGCAGAGAAATCAAAATGATAAGTGCCGTTTACAGGAACGGTAAAGACCCCTGATGCCAAATTCATTGCTTTCCCCAGGTTCAATCGCTCTACTTGGAAAGGGATGATGACATTTTGAGCAGAAAATTCGGTATTTCGTTGAACATAGAAGTGAACACTTTTTGTTTTGACGTCCAGGTTACCGATCAAAGTTTCGTACCCTAAGAAAACAAAATTTTCGAATTTAAATTAGGAAGACGTGTACCGTAATGTTCCTATTATTATTATTTATTGTATTTACCTAAATTTCCAGCTACCTTACTGAAATCGCAATACATGGTTTGAATTTTAGCGGAACTTCCTTTGACCAAGTAGAATCCGTTCTGTGTGTGACCCATAGTTTTATAACTGCTACACCCACTCGGCATCGGACCTGTCACTGGTTTCGGCGGAGTAATTACCCTTACTTTATCTTCTAGTGCTGGAATAGAACAAAATTGATGTAATTGATTGACCTAATTGATTCAATGACAGTGTTTCGATATTGTACCTTCAATTTTGGACTGAAGGTAAAAGAGTTGGTCCATGGAGGGCTCGTCGGAATAAGGCCTGAAGTTAAGCGCCACGGATAGAACGGCCGTACTGTAACTCACCCTCAAGCTGCGGTCTTCAAGCACCTGCGTATCCCGGAGAGTGTTCATATTAATCCTGGATAGGGACATGGATTTTGGTGTAAACTTTTCTCCTTCCCATTCGACTGTGTCTTTGGTTTCCACGTGGAGTCGGTCAATAGCTTCGAAATTGTATTTAGTCGAAAGCTCGTTGTTAAGCTTAAGTCCAACTTTTGCGGAGAATCCCCAACCTCCGCCTTGTGCGTTTGTTTCCAAACTATGTTTGGAGTTGAACTCGTTCTGTATCTTCAACTGCGTTTCCTTGTCCTGTTGGCTGTAAATCTCTTCCCAAGATCTTGTCGCCTTATCTGGCCTATAATTCTCTTCGTTCCAGAATACAGATTCCCACATTGAGTCGCTCTGGTCCTTGATTATCTATTTAGTTCAAATCATACCATGAAGTCCCATTATTAAATATATTAATTCAATTTAATAAATACCGTTCGAGAGGAGATGAGCATGTCTTTCAGCATGTTGTAGATCTGAGCATCAGTCGTCGGGGAGACTACATCGGAATCATCAAAAGAATCAATCAAAACATTAGTGGAAGATTCTGTAAGAAGCCTTTTCTCATCTTCAGCCGTGAGCAAAGCGTCTGGTTTATCACTAAACCGTTGTTCAAGTTTAGCAGCCATTTCTCCCGCCATGATGTTTTCAACTCGAATGACCGTCTCTCTTCGTTGCGTCTTTTGTGCCGATTGACTGAAAAACAGTTTCAAGTTAGAAAACTGTTGCGGGGTGGTTTGCATGTCGTCGGCTAGATTATCACAGTCCCTCATTGAAAAACAGGAAACGTAGAACCAGATCCACTGATGGAACTGGTAAGGAGTCCAATCCTTAATAAGGCGGTAATCGCTGCTTGAAGAGCTCGTACTTAGAATCACCTTGTCGAAAGGGATGATCTCAACCTAGAATTGAAATTAAAATTTTGTTTAATAGCCTTATCTTTTATAGGTGTAACAATAAGTATTTATACCTGAGAAATCGAAACCGTTTTGTTGGTCAGTAGGCTGATGTACTTTGTGATCTTTTCTTCGACATCATTGTTCCACATTTCGACTCGGAATCGCATTTCAGGCTCTTTAGTTACGTTGTTGTATGAGCTGTAGGCGCTTTGATGATCCAAGAGGACGATCGGCGCATAAAAGTAGCGTTTCGGTCCATTGAAAGTGGGCAAGTTGTTTTGAGCATGTTCATAGATGTTGATGCGATAAGTGCCATAAGGCATCGATGCCATGGCGTTGGAACCGATTTGCAATCGAGCCCATGAAGAAGATTCATCATCAGACACAGAATTGTTGTTGCCTATTATTGGAATATATAGAAATAATAGTTCTGGGTATGGTAATACATCTCTACTACTCACTATTATTCGATGCTGCAGTTGATGCGATCATCATGGCAACAACGACGATCGTGGTGATTCCTACTAGCCGATACTATTCAATATTTTAAATTATACAAGTAAAATAGTGATAATAATAACAATATAATATTTAATAAAAGAGAGATTCGTATACCTGCATCTTTGTTTATCGGTGCTGTAGACCCAGTTTTGTATGTAATATTTGTCAACTGTTTAGTTTGTGTGACATTGAGTGTTTCTTTTATACAGTTTTGATAGTATATCACATCATGTAGGCAATTAATTCAATCCACATGAGTTTTTAAGGATTATACTAGTAGACTAACGCATTTAAAGGATTACCTTAAAATTATACGACTATCTTGTGGATCTTCTTTATGTTTATGTTGAAATAGCCCTTACATTAAACATAATTGGTTCATATTTACTGCGCATTTTCCCTGTTTTTACTTTTTGAACTTGCGGGAACGGATTAAATGAAAAGTAGGCGTTAATTTAAGGGTCTTACACTCAACGTGGCAATATAATTTTTAAAAGAGTCATCCAAATTACTCTTTACCACCAGCCTTTTTCAGTTAGCATAGTCGCCGACTACAGAGGCGCTCCCTGAATTTAAGGGATTTACATAGGCTTTTAACCTTTTTAAAAAAATCTCCCTCTTTATTAAGGATTTTGCAGTACCAACCTAAATTTTCCTCCCTTTACAAATTGCTTAAGTTGGCGCCTATGTCAATTAGTATACTTATTTATCAATTATACATTTTTATTATATAGATGTAGGATGACATATACAGACATAAAACAGTATCATTTCGAATGTTTTAGGCCTACATGTTGAAATAGCTATCAAAATATTTAAAAAAAAAACAAGTTACAGGGCTTTTAAATACCTCGGCTACCATGTATACAAATGTTACATCCACCAAAAATGGTTTTTATTCGGTCTGTGTACGATGATCATAAAATAAAGTAAAAATGGGAAAAGTACGATTTTTAACAAATATTCTATACTTTTATGGAATGTGCTGCTACCGGTATAACATTCTTTAAATCTTTACTGCTTTTTGTCATTTTTGTGCTTTTTGGTACCTACCTTACGAGCTACGACGTGTATTTAAACCGATTACTCAACATGAAAAAATATACAATGTTCATAGTTCTTTTCCCTTATTTTTTAAATTTTATTTATTGCTAATTTCGTCAAATATGTTTTGCAAAGTGAAAAGTGAAATCAATAATGCTGCACAAATTTCGGTTCAAATTATTCTAATACAATATTAATCATACTTATAGTCAACATAGTCTCCCACCTGTTTATGTTGTTTGATATATAAAATTCCGGTTCGGACAGGTGGGAACTGGTCTATTACGTCAACGAGAAAGTTTCAGTCATCCGAATTCTAAAGTATGAAGATCTATTATACATTTTAACAGTACGAAATCGAAGTTGTAAATATTCTAAAGTTACAGTATAATTTTACTTTAAAATAAAAAAAAATGAAAGAAATCGCCCAAGTTGGAAAATTTCATACTAACATATATTTGACAGTTTTCCGGTTTCGATGATAAAATCACATTATAGGCCATCGAGTTCGCTAATTAATATTTAAATGAATTAAATTCAAAATTGTTTTTCTCTTCACAACCAAATTTAGCTTTCACGTAGTAATACAATTTTTAATGATCTTTGAAAGACCTAATAGAGCGCTGTCGCAGAACACTGCGAATTGCCAGTCCGTCCCTCAATGTCGTGCATAGAATTTTAAATTTAAGTTGATTACCGGTACGCTTTTTTTTACAACGCAAGAAGCCAAAAACGTAAAAAAGCGCTCTTTTTGGATGGACTAGGGGAAACTCCTGCGACATCGTGTCATCTGGCGGTCGTTTTCGCAGCTATAAAGGTAAACAAACTTTGAAAGGGCCAAACTGAAAAGGTACGTTTCATTATTTACCGGTTCCTTGAAAAATTCTAATAAGAAGATGAAAAATCCTTCTAATAAGAAGAATATTTGTCCAGTTAATTTTAGGTGAAATCTACGAACTTATAACAACAAAGAGCTACCTCGCTCTTAAAATCCTTGGAATGCTGATTTCTTTCCATCAAAGACTCCTAACGCTCCTCAAAAGCCGGACTTGTATCACAACAATAACAAACTCATTCAAGTCGACTACATTTTTCAACTACACCACTTTCCGCCGGATTTCAACTTTCAAGGACCAAAGTTACGATCTCTTTCGCACATCATCTCACTACAAGGAATTTCTCACTCCCCTCAAAATCCTTCCAGACTCTCATCTAAATCAAAATCAACATCTTGGCATTTTAAACATCCAAAACCTTCCTGAACTAGATAAAAATCTCACCAAAATTCTACCAAAATGCAAGACCAATAAAGAAGTTCTTCAACTGGCCAACATCTGGTACCAGGTCTCCAATGGTTCCATCAGGCCCAACCTAACCTTCTACCGAGAACTGATCGTGAACCACAGTTCCAGATTCATCCAATCCTGCAATCACCCCCGAGAGCTCATCTTGTGGTCTTTCATATTGAGCCAAGCAAAGAAATCAATACCAGAAGCAATAAAATCCCAGAAACTTGTATTGGAACAGTTCAAGACATTAGGATCGGACCATTTTCGTGATTTGCAAGTTCAAGAAGTGGCCGTCCTCTGCAACGGTTTGTTTGCGGCCGGAGTGACCCTCTCCCAAGGATCCATGTTGCTTCGTGTAGACGAATTACTTCAACAGGAAGCCCTGGATTCTTTAAACGCTCAACCTTTGCTCAAAGTTATTCGTGCAGCTGGATATTGCTCTCATCAACTTTTAGACTCTGTTGCTTCATCTCTATCAAAACCGGAAGCCCGGAATTTAAATCTAGCTCAAGCCACTCACGCGTAAAAGCAATTATTCTGTTTTTATTTATTTTAAAATTAATTTATTTATTTCATAGATTGTCGTTTCTGGCGGATAATCACTACCCAGTTAAAGGACCAATAATAGTAGAGAATGTAATCCATATTATAAAATCTGGTCATGAGAAATTGAGCAAAAATCCAGAGAAACACACTCATCCAACGAGAGGAACGAGAGCTAAAGATTTGACTAGGATTTTATGGGCTCTGAGTTGCGTTCTCGTCGGTCCAGCTAATGAGAAACACATCAAGTTGATAACAGATGAGATGATTCCGTTTCTGGAAGAAGCCTGGGATGCTGGTCACCTCCAAGTGGCCGAGAATTGTCATCTGGTTTCGGATGCTTTCCTCTCTCTAGCGTGCTGGAACACTTACCCTAAAACCCTTATAGAAAAGGTGATTGATAATTCAATTAATTATTAATAAGTTAACTAATTATATTTATAATATTCAGGTTATGACGAAATCTTTTGTGGATTTAGTGCTGAGTGAGAATTCATCCAAGCAGCTCACCACTCTGCGTCAATCCCGTTTAGCTCTCTTTCTAGTAGCAGCCGAAATCGAAGCTCCACATTTATCTCTACCAGAGACATTGAAGAAGCAAGTTTTAAGTTCCAGGTTGCTTCAACAACGTGAGCGGAAGAGAGAGAAACTCGTCCAGTTGGCTGGAGCTATGCATCAACAGTCTGAGAAATTAGGCTGGACAGAGATCCATTATCACTCCCTCATACCTCATTTAAATATTGCTGGACTTACCTTCATCTCAAATGGGTATTACTCATATTTAACTTTATTGAATATTTATAATAAATTATACTAAATAGGACCAGAGTGGCTGTCGAACTTCTCGATTCATCCGTTTGTATGTGGCGCTGTCAACAGCCAGCCCGACTCCAGGCTCTTAAAATCCGCCTAGTCGAGAAACTCGGCCATAAAGTCATTCAGGTAAAACTTTTAATTTAAACTTGAATTTTCAGTAATAAATTTAATTAACCAAATTTACAGGTTCCGTGCTCCAAAGGTGAGGAAATCCAGCGGATGGTTGATTTCATCAAGGATAAACTTTTAATTTAATTGAAAAAAGAGGAGAAAATTTATTACGCCCACCTAAGCTAATATGTTACATGTAAAAGAGAGAGAAAAATACAATTCTTCCTTCCTAAATGTTGTTACAGTTTGTACTCGGGGATAACTGGTGAATGGGTGGAGCGTCATAAAGGATCAGGTGGAATTTCCTCGAAACATTTTCACAACTTTATCGATAGTCCTCCGACAAATCGGACAGTGGTTGTCATTTTTGCGCATCTTCTTGGAACAAGAGTAGCAGTAAACCCAGTGAGCCGTCTGACCGTGGATGAACGCACCATCCGGCTTCCGCTCACCACAACTTCCGCATAATTCTGTTGCATCTTCTTGTGAAGAAGAGATATCAACTTCTTGAGAGGATGTAGTGCTCCTTACTGATGATGTTCCAAGGCCTTCTTGAGATGAGATGCCGCTCGAAGAGGCGGACGGTCCGTCCACTTCTTGAGAAGAGGCAGCACTCGACGGACCGGCTCTACCGGAAGATTCATCTCTCCTTCTTCGTCTATTTGTGGGTCTCGGTGGTAAAGTTTCTTTACGAATCTGTATAAAATTCAGTAATTAATTTTAATTCATATTTAAATTAAAAAAAGATGAAACTGACCTGGTAGCAAGTGTGACAATAACGAGCGGGTGGTATGATTGGAAAACTACAGCGGAGACACTTTAAACTGTCAGCAGGATGTTGCGTCCTACTAGCCTTCGGAGGTGGGCTCGGTCGCCGGATGATTACCCCTTCATCCGAACTTTCACTTTCCGCCCAGCACTCGTCTTCGAAATTGGCTGCAATTATTGGGATGATCATAGCCTGTAATAATTAAAAAATTTAAAAAATGAGTAATTTTTGGGGGAATTTAAATTTAATATTACCTCAATATCAGAATCACCAGAACTGGTGTCATTTTCCTGGTCATTGTTGCTGTCAGAGGCGATTTCATACTCCACTTCGTAAATCACATCTGTGGCTTCTCCATCAGATCCCTCCTGGCTGCTCTCGGAAGAGGACGAGGGAGACCAGTCATCTCCCGAGTCTTTGACCCAAGCTGGTGAACGGCAGAGAGATGATGACTACTGTGGATTCATAGAGTACAAAAGAGTATTACCAGTTTCGTAGCCTCTCCAAGAGTCATTGCTATCCTCGTCGAAGAAACCATCAAGATCAGATTCAGTGTCCAGTCTGGGCCTCTTCACCGCCGACTGCTGGTACATGACTGAAAATGGATAAAAGATTATTAATTGAGTAATACAATAGTTATGAAATATGAGAAATGCTTTTACCTCCTGCCATCCAAACTTCTAAAATACCCACAAAAAGTGAAAGGCAAACAAGAAAAGTCCCGACCCGTTGCGAAGCGAACAAAAGTTACGTTTAACGTTACTGATTTTCAGTCATGGTTAATTTTTAAAAATATACAAAACAAAATAGAAAGGAATCTAATTTACAACGTAGATAAACACGTTCGGACCGATCCGTTGGCTTGGCAGATTAAAGCGGACGAAGATGCAAACAAGTTTAGACTTGTCAAAAGTCTTGGGACAGAATGCGGGGTGCTGGCTCTGTGGAATGGAATCCTGTGTCCGCCGCCCGGTGGCGGTGGTTACTAGGGATCGGATTCAATTCAATTCACGCCAAAAAACCCCAATTCGAATGAATAGAAAAATAAAAAGTTCCGATTCGAATGAATTTGAATACAATTCGAATATTCAAATGAATTCGCTATTCATTCGAATAAATTCGAATAAATTCGAATATTCAAATGAATTTGATATTTTTTCGAATTAATTCGAATTAATTCGAATATTCAAATGAATATAGGCCTATGATAGGAATCGGACTATGAAGGAAGAATGTTTCATTCGAATTATTCAATGAATATTCAAAAAAATATTGAATATTCATTTAAAAAGAGTGAATATTCATTTGGAAAAAGTGAATATTCATTTGGAAAAAGTGAATATTCATTTGGAAAAAGTGAATATTCATTCGAATTATTTAATGAATATTCAAACTGAAAATTTTGAATATTCATTTAAAAAAAATTTAATATTCAAAATCCCAAAATGCCAATTCGAATATTCAAAATAAAATTTTTCTTGCATTCGAATGAATATGAATTTGAATAAATTTAATGAATTTGAATTGTATTCGAATATTTTCAATTCGAATCCGATCCCTAGTGGTTACTCCGATTTCTGAGAAAATGCGGATTGCGGGGTATTGCAAAACTTTGAATTTTCTCAGAAAGCCAGAAAGTCTGATAATTATGTTTTTAGACAAAACTGCAAAATATTCTAAAAAAAGGTTTCATATTTTCTAGAAAAATTCCACTACCTAATTCATATTTCCATGAAATTCTGCGTTGTGTCTGAGTTATGTAATACTTTTTCAGAGTCACCAAATCGTAACTAGTAATAATTTAAAAAAGATTTTCATCAAGGCATTCAGTGAAGATATATTTATAAAATCAGGGATAATCGGATAATGAACGATATTGAATGTGCCATCATGCCATGTATAACATGCAATAGGAGTATATTTATCATCAGATATTTGAAATATAATAGAAAATCATGATTCCAAGAGTTAAGTTGGTGACAAGTGAACAACGTGTAAAGAATACTATACCCTGTATTTCACAGAACGTCAAATTTAAAGGATCATCCTCTGACGGTCCGGCGTATGCTAAAGCCATCATGAAAATCTGAAAAAGCCCAACATTTTTGTATTCATCAACTCATATTGTACGTGATAGAATTATTATAAAAGAATTTCTTACTGAACAGTTCAAACTGAAGCATGCCACTACAATAACTTTCATCGAAGAGCTGAAAGATATAGCGTCGCCGTGATGAATGTGGAGACTAGAAAACTGGACTACTTGAATCACGATTGCCATTAAAGTACCGGTAGACCAGCAAACTACACGAGAATTGGAAAATATAAACGATTAAAAATCACATTTATAGATGGACGCTTATTAGACACTTTAAATAGTATGACAAAAAGTGAATATTATCCATATGCAGTAAAGAATATTCAAGGATATAAGAGCGATCTTTCTAATTATATCATCGAAATATGACTTGAAAATAATACATACGAATAGAATTGGTCCATTTCTTGTAATCCACAGGAACCAGTTGGCTAGTTGGATTATTCAAAGGTATTCTAGAAGAAGGCATATTTAGGATATACGATCGTACGATTGTTATACGCTCCGCTTGTCAATCTACTGTATAACGATGGACGAGTGAGGCGACACGTATTTATAGATGATGTAGCTTTAAAATAATATTATTCTTCCTACATTAATGTGTTAGCGGACTTAGCGTTAAACAATATTCCAGTTCTACTTAAAAATACCTCTTGAGACTCATGGATATGCGGTCAAAATAAGATTCCAAGGCCATATCGATGATCGCATAAATATTATCTTACCCAATTGCATAATGACTAATAATGAGCTTTTTCAAGCTACACTTTTCAAGGTTTTAATATGTATTTCATTTTCACCTATTAAAAAATCAACTGGAAAATTTGTGTATCATCAAAAGGGCATAAATTATATATCAACAAAAAACATCCAAAAAATTGTGTGCTATAGCGAATAATAATCATCACAAGTCATCAATTCACATTTTTTACAGGGTGACATAACACTTTGACACCAATATCCCAAAAAGCAAGTTGATATATCCTGTTTTATAAGCATCAAGTCAGCTGGTTCGTGTCTCAAATTTACTCATTAGTGCTGGATCGTAATCAAACATAGAGGGCAGTGTACAACAAAAGAGATATCAAATGTACAATCCAATAAAGCTCATCTCTCTCTTTAATAATTTTAAGATTTTTGTTCCTGATTATAAGCATTCAACACGAGTTTCTTAAACTGTTCATAAGTGATCCACATGCAAATGTTCCAGGAAACGAGTCGAGAAAAACTGGGCACAAATCCTTTATAGAAAGCAGCCGGCCCTTCCTGCATCATCATCCTAACAGCGCAATCAATAGCGCCCTTATACTGTCCCGATTTAGAGTTCATAAAGCGGGTTTTCACGACATCTACTGGAGAGGCCACTACGGTCGTACAAAAACCGGCCATAACGGCCGCTGTAAAATGACATGGAACTCCGTCCGTCAACAATCGAGTCGACAAAATGTATTCCTGTAATTAATTAAAAATTTAATTTAAAGTTAATTAGAAATTAATTTATAAAAAATACTTTAAAGACGTCGTAGCAGACGATTTCAGCAACATTGACGATAGCATTCCGGCTAACATTCGGAAGTGTGCCTTTCCATAGGCCGGCCATGCCTTCTTTACGGCCTATGGTGAGGTAAGCGTTGAAGCAGCCCGTATAGCGCGGAGGTGGACCTCCAGGAGTCTTGACTTGAGCTTGCATCCGCACTTTTACGACATCCGTCGGCTGGGCAAAGAGGACGGCTAGACCGCCGGTCGTAATGCCGGCCAGGATTCGAACGGAAATGTTGGTGCTGTTCTGGCCGCTAGGATTACGATGGAGACCTCTATCTAGCTGTTGTTGGTAAATGGATTTGATGGAATCGTAGAGACCAATCCGGATTCCGGCAAAGCACATTTGACGTTGAAGGCCGGCAACTAATCCATTATACAAGCTCCTGATAAAAAGAATAATTAATGACGTCATGAGACTGATATCGAGATGATGTAATCAAATATTTACTTGGGCCCTTCTTGACGAGCAATAGTCATGACAGTTCCAACCATTCCGCTGTAACGGGGAGCTCGGACTCCTTGTTCGATGAGGACGGCTTCACTACCGACAGGCCAGCCGGCACCTAGAGCGCTAACAGCGGCCACTTCGGTCTCTAAAGCCGTCGCTGCCATGTAGTACCGAAGTCGCATAGCTCCTCCAGTTTCTCCTTGAATCTAATAAAAAATGAATTGTAATTTAGAATTGAAAAAAATTCATTTTTAGGTCAACTATTAAAATATTGATAAGTCAACGCGGAATTGAATTATCTTTTTTAAAAAGTGTCTGATAACCTTGGAAAATCGCATTATTCCGTGTCTACTCTACAAGACCTTCCGTACAAAGTCCACAAGGACGGAACCCTATTCCAAGGTTTTTTAACAAGTCTAGTCGAAATATTCTTCCGGTATATTGAAGAAGAATCGGCCTTGGCCATTATTTACCTGGAGACGGACTTTGGCCGTATCGAGCGGAAAAGTAAATAGATCGGCAACGCATGCTGCTGATCCCGCCGTCAGTAATTTGACTGGCAAAGAAGGCTCTTTCAATGGAGTTACAACTGGTGGAGTCGTAACGGACATCAATTGGTTAGTAGTCAAGGTGGCCGCCATAATTTTAATTCTGTAAAAAATTAATTAATGAATAATCTTCAAGGACATTTAAAAGATAAGGTAAAAAATAAATTACTTTGTTGATTATGTGAATATGAAATTATGAAAAAATTGTGCTAGACGCGTCGGGAGTGTAGAACGATCTTGTTTACTAGCTCGAACGAAATGGTCGTGATGAACTCTGCGCCTCACAAAAAAAAAAGCTGGAATAAACAACAACAACATTAGAAATATAAGATAGCAGACAGACCCAAAAAATGTGTTTTTGGCACAACAAGGCCGTTTTGAAAATAAAAAAAATAACAACTGCGTCGGGATTCTTGGTCGGCTGTGCCGTAATAACTTTGGATCGACCTTCGCTCCTCGCAACTCTAAAATATTTCTCAAGTTCTACTTCTTTATTAAGATTGTTTTTGCAAATATTGTCTTTGATTAAATGAATTAAAGATTTCCAACAGTATTGTTATGATGCAAAGAATACTAAATAGTGCTAGTGCACGATCCCTTGCTATAAACAAAGTGGGTATCAACAAACGAAAATAACCAGTTTCGACCGGACCGCACGTGGGTAGTATTGGAAAGTAAAAAAATCAATATTTGCAGTAATTCCCGCAACAAAGAAAATGACTGACTAGGGGAAAAAATATATTTTTTAAATGTCTTACCTTTTAGATAATGTGAATAAAGTAGTCAGTTCCTGCAGAGAGAATACTGAGCAAGAATAAGAGCACTTCATTCAACTAAACACTCGTTTTATAGCATGGGAACTGTGGTGCGAATTTGTTGGGAGGTGTGTCCTGCACTCTGATTGGCCCTGGAGTTTTTTTTTGTTTTGGTTCCCAGTTACGCAATATGCATCCTTCGCGAGGTTGACGGCCAAAATACTGTATTTCTTTTTCTGCGCGTCCCGTTTTCCCCCCTGAACACTAAATATAAAATGACTGGGGCAGATGGAACCGGTTCAGAAACTCAAAGCGGCCGTAGAAGTCTTTCCCATTTTCTAGCTGGAACTGGTTTCAACCAGCTTTTCCGGCCCAGGAAGGTCTACTATCCCCTTGACCTGGATATCCAGGTAGAAGAGGAACCCTTCTTTATGTAATATAACTTCCCCTCACTCTTCCAAGAGAAGTAAAGTCCCACATTTGTTTTGTCACTGATACACGTAAATGGAGATTAAGAAGACTGATAAATGCTGGTCCGCCATTATTGCTCTAGCTCAGGGTTGTCTGGTTTCGAAACATTTCGAAAAATTTCTCCATTTATGGAATTAAAAACGGAATTCCCCTCTCGTTTTACAAGTTGAATGTTGTGTAATAAAACTGTGAGGAAAATCCCGATTTCTTGCAGGTTGTCAGTGTAGAATGAACTGCGGTACGTTACCATGGCGATGCGTAGCAGACGAAATTCTAAAATGTAAATATCAACAAAGCTGCGTCAACTGCTATCTAGGACTCTATTACATGGTTAAATAAAAGATGTAGACATGATAGGAATTTTGGTGCTTCTGAAAATATATTTTCACTTCAACAAGTACTGTAATAAGTCTGTAACACAACAAAGTAATTGGGCAGATACCCTTATACCACAGGAACGCTGATTCAAAGTGATCTTTTATCATAAGAATGTTTGTGCTCAGTACATTATGGCTTTTAAAATTATCTAACATTAAAATGTGGTCCCTTCTTAGTGTACAGTGGATGAGAAATATTAGCCTAAAAATAATGGATTTAAAAACAATATTTTTTTTTGAGTGCATGTTTCTTCTTTTTGTGCAGACTAGCTGATTAGAGTGGAGCCTTCAGAAGACTTAATATCACCAAGACTCTTGTAAATTAAAATTTTTTAGAGAGCAACACCATGTCCACCTAGAGGAAGCTCGACGAAATCGATGTTTCCGCAACAGACCCGCGCCCTGAATCGGGCCAACGTACTTCGAGTCATTATCCCGACCACCTAATATGACAGAAGATTAATTAAAATAAATTAAAAATTCAAATAAAAAGAATGTTTACTTGATTTGTGTCGTCAGTTACGATTAGATGACGAAGGCCAAGGGCTCGGAAGAGTTGGAAAGTCTTTGGAAGCGATGCAATCTGCAAAACACATTTATTTTAAAATAATTCTGAATTTCTTTTAGAGTTGAAAAATATCTTACCATAGGGACGGTGTAGGGTGTTGGATTTAAATACGGCCGAAGATCAAGATAAGATGAGCGCTCTTCGGGACTAAAACTCAATGTCTAATGATGAAAAAATGATTTATTTTAAACATTCGGAAATTGTAATTTTAAATAATTAAAAAACCTCTAAAGGAGGATAGCGCGGATAGTAAAGCCGGAATGTTTCTAATGAGATGGGTGACTGTCCAGCCGGATTCCCAGTCGATGACGAACAGAAAGCTTTCTCTTTTAAAAGAATTTTGAGCTGACTTCGAAGAATGAGTCCGTGTAATATGCCGTAATGATTAGAATCTCCACCCGGGCCGTCTTTAATAGCCACAGGAAATCCTTGATGCCGAGTCGTTTCTAAGATTTGGATGATCTCAGAGACTTGTTCCACTGGTCTCAGTGTTACTACTGGAGTTGACATAATATCTTTTGCGAGGATGTCGTGACTGAGTGGAGGTGCTGCCCAAGGTAGCATAGGAAGACCGGCCAATTGGACGTTCATATCGTAGATACCCTAAATTCGCATTGATGAATAACTGAGTTAAATAAAGTGAGATAAATTATAATTACAGAGTTGAAAAGGTCGCCAATAAGTTTAGCTGTGAGGAGAGTGAGCATCAATCCCAATCCGAGGGACAAGTTGCCCGTCGTCTCTATAAGGATGACGGCCAGGGAGAGCGTGACGCGTGCGATACCACCCAGCTGTGACGCTGCTCCAATTAGGGCGTATTTACCAGGATCCGCCCATGCCTAAAATATAATGATTAATCAATAAATAAATATAAAGAAGAGATTCAAGATTTGTACCGCTCCACCGCTGACATGGTATAGGCCGATACCGACCAATCGTCCCCAAGCAGCGCCTGATAATAGAGCGGGAATGAATATTCCGCTAGATATACTGAGCCCATAAGTCCAGCAGGCCAAAGTGAAATAAGTAATGAAGAAAATCCCCACTGATAATGGATTATGAGTCCCTAGAAAAATAATTTAAATTAATTAACTTTTTATTTAGATTTATTAAAAAATTAAGTTTTACCTGGCTGGTCGTGAAATAATGCTCGGACGGATGCTTCCGGTGTCTGAAACCACATAGCAGCAACAGCATTGAATTCTCCTTTTTTACAAAACATCTATTGAAACGAAGAAAATAAGTAAAATTGTATAGTTAAAAAAAAATTTTTAGACTTTAAAAAAACCTGGATTGGATATTCTACATTGTCCTTCGGGCCAATGGGTTTGCAGTCATTCACGCAATAAATCATCACAAATCCTGCTGTAACTGTAATATTACAAACGAGTAGAACTTCGAGAACGCGGACCCAACGGCTGCGGATGTGACGACGTCGGAAAACGCTCAAATAGTAGTTGAGCTGGTTGAATAGCGCTCCAGTTAAGCCTCCAATGATGCCCATTGCGACAAAGATGGGGAGCTCTAAAAGAGCGAAAGGCATGTCGGGGAATTTGCCGAAATTCAAGAGGCCGTCGAAGGCCAACTGACCGGTGAATCCGTGGTAAGCACTAAGGACTAAGTTTAGCGTAAAGGCGGAGACCATGGAACAGAAGAAGATGCGCCAAGTCATGTTCTGGTTCCAGAAACTGGAGCCTTCTTCCAAACTGAATAAGACACCACCTTAAAATCCAACAAGAAATTAATTAATTTTAAAACATTTGAAATAATTCAGTTTTCAAAATTACCGACTGGAGCACCAAAGGCTGCGGCTACTCCAGCTGCAGCTCCGCCAGTCACGAAATCCCGTTTTTCCTGATCACTTCTGAAATCTTTAAGGACCCCAAAATCGATGCCTAATGAGGTACTCTTTCCCTGTGAGATCCCGGCCGCAACGGCCGCACCAGAATGGACCATCGGGCCTTCCTTGTTTTTAAGAATAAATTAAAATAAAATTTGAATATTATTCATTTTAAGAAATTTACTTTTCCGACGGCTAAACCTCCAAGGACGGAACTGGTGACCCCAGCAGCCTTGATAATCAGAGTTTTAAGTCGTAGCAATCTATGGACGTTGATGCCATTGAGGTAACACTTGACTAGAGGGATCCCAGAGCCACCGGCAACGGGTTCTCCGTAAGTTACCAAGACGGAAGCTAAAATGGCGAAGGCCGAACTGATACCCAGCCAAAGTAGATAGGGAATGTAGAGGCAATTGTCCTTGACACAGTTCTCAACATCTGTAGAAAAAGAAAGAATCAGCTGAGAGAAGCTAGAAATGGTTATATAACTATTTACATTTTTTGAGGAAGCTATATTTGAGCTTGGTGATTTCTGCTACTGATATATCAATGAGGCAAGCAACCAGTGCTGTGCAGACTCCAATAAAAAACATGACAATCCATCTTGTGGCATTCTGCTTGCTGAGAGTCCAGCCAGTTTTAGACAGCTGTTCCTCTTTGTAGATCTTGCTCTCACTGAGCTCATAATCTAAACTCTGTTTAAAACATTAAATTAGCATAAATAATAAGGAGAAATTGAAACAAATGTACTTCAAACTGAGATGACAAGGTGTTCATCATGCCAGGACGAAGCTTCCTGAAAGTAACTCCGGTCTGAGGGGCATCCGGCACTGACAATGAAACTGCCTGATAAAGTAATACAATTAAAGAAATAAACTATTAAAAAGTTAGAAAAGAGAACCTTACTCCATTTATACTGCCGTAGCTAAAATTTGAATGATGGCTCGTTGTTCGGCTAGATGGATTATCGAGCGACTCTGTTCTAAAAATCTCGTCAGCATTATTCGGCCGAGATGATCCTCTTCGTCGTTGCTTGAACGGCGGTAGGAGAGATTCGGTCTCATCAGTCTCCATAACGACGTTCGAAATAAATATAGTGGACAAAGACTGACGATCGGAGGAAATGTGTCAATGACAAAGTCTGCCACTCCGACTGCCCTCGAAAAAAAAAGGAAAACTAAATAATAAACAACTGCCACAAATATTTAGGGCTGCACCAATCATAAATTTATTTAGAGATTTTTCAAAGTAAAACCAGAGTCCTAGAAAAGCTTTTCTAGGACTCTGGTAAAACAAAGTCGACAAAATTAATTTGCAAGAGAATTTCATTTTTTTTATCATTTTGATTTTAGCTACGACGGGATAAATTTTCCGATAACTCGAAAAGTAGATGGTTATCACGGATTCTAATCCGGAGATTTTCATTTTTTGTTTCATGTTCATTCTTGAGTTAAATTGAAATTATATATTTGCAACTCAGTTTTTTCACTTAAAAAGATTTAAGGTGTGCCAAGGGCAATATTATAGTCACCCATCTGAACCTTTGCCTTCCTTCCTTATTATAAGAAAAAATAACTTAATTCTCCACCCCTCGAATGCGGAAAAACTCGTCACAAGTCCAATTTGTTTTATGATTTAACATTTAGAAGAGGCAGTCAAAGTCGAAACGGAAGCCAATGACCCAATTTTTAAAAATCACTTTCTAAGACTTCATTTAAGAGGATGTTGGAAAATGAATTTGTACTGATGAAATCTTCTTAACACATTTCATACGGCAGTGATGATCGTTAAAAACACACCCAGTTCAAAGACAATTGAACTCGACCCAGTTCGATCGATTGAACAGTTCCGTACGCCTGATCTAAATACTTATTCATAAAACTTATCTTATTATTTTCATTGTATTATTTACACATGTCGGTGTAATAACAACATTTTGAACGTACATATTCAGATATATGTTAAGATTTACAAATTGTTTTCGGGAGAGAAAGTCTGATTTTTTCTACACCTTAATAAGCAGGACGCCGGGTTGATTTTTGATACAGCAGAAAACTTGAGTCTTGTCCTAAGATCAATAATATAATTGTAAAAAATAAATAATTTCACAATGAAAATAACATATACGCATCATACTCTTCCATGTCCACCGCATCTTGAACAGAGCTGGGCAATGGAAGCCCTTTCGTCTCAGGTAGAAAGATTGAAACCCCTCCCGCAAGGAGGCTTACACCTCCAAAGATGATGTACGGTAAAGTTGGGTTGATTTCTCCCTATATATATAAAAGATTAGAATCAACCTTTATTAACCAACAATAAGGTTCATTTATTTCATAACAGACCAATGCAGCAATGAACGGCGAGATGACGGAACCCAGTTTCCCGAAAGTGACGCAAAGAGCAAGCGTGATTCCCCTGGCAGCGGTCGGGAACATCTCTAAAGTAAAAGTCGTATTGATGCCTCCCATCATCGAACAGAAGAATTTACCCATCAGTGAAAAGACCACAACAATAACGATGTAATCTATGTATATATAAAAATCACGTATAATTACTTATGGTAATAGTTATTAACAGAGGCCGATAGTAGGCTATACCTTTGGATACCAATCCAGCGACCAAGCAAGTCACTCCACTTCCGATCAAGTCGAAAATGACGTTTGCTCTTCTACCAAATTTCTCCACTGCGAAATACGCCAATATGTTTGCTGGAAGCTCAACAACCCTTCATTGGAAAATAACAACACAAATTAGATCATATATTCGTAGAATTTCAAGTCTTATTAACGTTACATTGTAAGGGTATAGTTGAGGTAAATGTCGTCCGATAAATTTACGGAAGCAAACGACAGTCCAAAGAAGGTCAATAAATATGCGAACCTGCGCAATGATACATGAAATATATAATATCAATTGACAATATATTTTTGAATTGTATTATTATTATACCATATGTAGGAGAAAACAAGAGTTCTTTTTAGCAAGCAAGGCGTTTTCAAGATCTGTGCCATCATTTTAAACGGACTACTAGTAACTTTTCTATCCGGCTGATCATCGGGTACTTTTTCTTGATTTTGGGTTTTATCAGGTGATAATGGAATGATTAGTAAGTAATCTGGAATGGTTTTCTTGTTCATCTTTGCTATTTGTAAAAAGATTTCCTTGGCTTCCGCATAGCGTTTCTTGCTAACCAGCCATCGTGGGGATTCTGGGAGAACACTTTGTGTGATCGACGTTAAGTTAAATGTAATGCCCTTTTACAGTGTTAGAAAATACTAATAAGCTTACAAGAAGGAAACAATGGTGAGCACGAGAAGAAAGAAAATGCAGAGTTGCAAATTCTGCCAATCTCTGAGAAAATAGGCAAAGAGTCCACTCAATAGGCAGCCTAATGTTTGACTGATGGTCATAAGAGTGAAAAATTTAAACCGAAGATTTGGAGTCATTGCTTCTGTCCCTAATAGGAAAATGATCATTAATCATTGTAATGCTCGCAACATAACTAATGAAATGAGATTGTACCCCAAATATGAAGAGACATAAGCATCGACTGTATACATTTAAAATTAAGATCATATTATTCACACAATCAGTTAATATTTAAATTAGTTGGTTACTACCTGACCACCCATGGCAGCTAAGCATCGGAGAATGACGAATCCCTCGTAATTAGGTGGGTAATTGCATGCTATTCCAAAGGCTGCTAACCAGGAAACAAAAAGGGCCACCGATTTCCGGCGTCCAATCCTTCAACATTTTTGTTATATAATATATTTTCCTGAATTTGTAATACTGATGGTACCCACAGATCAGGTATTGGAGCAAATACAAAAGCCCCAATTAAAAGGCCTATTAGAGTGGAAAATGAGGCAAACGACACTTTCCACGCATCATCGCAAACCAAACCATACTAAAAAACAAGTTATTATTCAGTTACAATGTTCAAATTAAAATTAAATTAATATGAATAATTATACGTCAGTAACGACAGAACTGCTTATAAGAGATCTATCGTAGATCCAATCGTTGCAGGTCCCATTCATTTGATCGTTTACATAACAAGATGCTCCGCCACGAAGATCCATAAAGTGGCAGGACCACTGTCTCTGAGCTCTCGGTAGTTCCGCATCTGCTAAAAGATTTTCAACAGTTGAAGGATCCATCCAATCCGCTAGATACTGAGGATCACTCCTGTCATCACATCCTTCAACGAAACACCTATATGTACGTTCCATTCAGGTTATTATTATGCACAATTAGATCTATTAGGTAATATAAAGGTAAAGATCACCTATGACGAGGAACAAATCCAATGAAGGGATAAATTAAGACAGCGGCAGTAGGAAAGAGGATACCGTAGAACAAGACGACGATCATTTTGATTTGGAACCATCCGAAGCCCAAATGACCCAAAATGACGTCAGTATCAAACGGTTTTTGAGTATTATTGGAAGCGCTACAGCTGCTGCTATCGGTAGATTCAGCATCGTTGGCTGGTTTATTCTCTTCAGAGACGGAAGTTAGTGGAGTAACAGCCATTTTTAAATAATGGTCATCATCACTTAAAACTAAATAATAGAATGAGTTTTTTCTTTGGGTTTTGTGCACTTGTATTTATCTCAGCAAGTAAATAACTTCAGTTTTTAGCATAGAGCTTCAAAATATTTATACTTTCAGCGATAAAATAAAGTTTATGATGCCAGCATCGTGATAAGCTATTTTAATTCACGTGAAGCTCGTATAATTGGTGTAAAAAATAGAGATACTGTTTATGATCTCTCACATTTATGTAATTACTGACTTTTTATTTATTTTTTAAGTGGTTAGTAGGCCTATAGTATTTGAGTAGGCCTACTGTTAAACCCCAATTTAGTAAGATCCAGACTATAAAAGCAGCTAAATAATATATTCATTGCGTACATATTCCAGCAATAATTAGCTATATCAGCGGCTGGAAAAGGCAATTTTGTGAATTGAACGTCTCGCGAATTTCAACAGATTCATTCCTATTGGAGAAATCCTGGATGATCTTGTCGGAGAGAGCCGAATCTTGCGATAAAACGTACTCGGGCAGGTCGATACTCCTTAATCTACGTAGCTGAGGTATCAGCTCGGATACCATGGTCATCGTGAGCCCACTGCACCGATGGAATGTCAAAGATTCAATCATTGACCAAAATTCTGGCACTTGACTCCATTCCATGCGAGGATTGTGGGCCTTTTTAATTTAAATAATATTTAGTACACTTATAGATAACATTGTTACACAATTATATAGCGGATAAGTCATAATACGTTTGTTCCAATGTGGATGCAATTTAGTTTCAAATGAACCAACGTAGATTTTCTTTCAATTAAATGGGACCAAGCTCCCAAGCACGCCTGGTAAACCTCTAATTTCTCCAAACGAGGTAAAAATGTGTCCGAATTCCAGTTACCAGTGAACTTCAATTTCGATTGGATCGGAGTTCCAAACAGTTTTAGATGATCCAGTTGAGTGCAATTAGATGCCAAGTGGGCCAAATTAGTTTCAGGGCAACAAAAGAGAGTCAGACTGGTCAAACTCGCTCCAAAAGCTAGAATAAATGGTTTCACGTAATCGGTTGAAAGTCCTTCAAGCGACAGGGTGTTAAACTTAAAATAGGAGTAATAAAATAAAATGTTGATGAAACACTTCACTTTCATTAAATAATATTACTTTTGGCCACCTATTTAAGATAGATTCGAGCTCATCAGGAGATATGTTGCATCCTGAATAATTTTGAAAACTAACATGTTTCAAGTGCGGACACATTGATCCGATGGTCCGTAAAAAGTGTGCATCTCCTATATCAACGCCAGTCAATTTTCGAAGCGAGAGTAGGCCTATATGTATAAATAATATTTCAAAGGAAATTATATAAGATTTATTACTACGATTTAAATAATAACCCACCAGTAAAGGAACTATAATTAGGTGATCTTATTAAAGATAAATCCCTGTTTTTAAGGTCTACCCGAGTGGAGGCGATTCTGCAAGCTTCTTCAAATTTAAGTTGATTTATTATGAATATTTCTTTGAAATTCGTTCCGATTTTTGGTCTTGATTTCTTTCCTATTCTGAACAACTTATTTCTCATCCATTTCCAAGGTGATGTTTCTTCCTTCTCGTCTAGTTGCGCAAAATTATTTGTTCGACTCATTTGAAAATCGGAAAGAATTTTAACGGCCATAACCGAGCTGAGTACCGAATTTTTCTCTTTCTTCATTTCAAAGATTTGCAATTTTGGAAGATGACGGAGAGCGAAAGCCTTCATAAGGTAAGCACACTCTAAAGAGTGTAGAATGCAGTTGTCGTATTCCATTACTTTCCTGGTGCTGTTGGTGCATTCGAAACTCAATTCTTGAAGCGTGAAGCAAAGCGGATTCCAGAATTCGGATGGTATCTGCAACGTTTCGAGGACTGCATCTGCACTCCATCCATCCTTGTTATTGGGAAAGAGAATATCGGCTATTTCTTCAACAATTATAAGCGCTAAGATGTTTCTTTTCCAGAAGCAAATGTTATAAATCGACAGTTTGGAAAGTGAGGGACAAAACTTTCCAATGATACCGAAAATTGATTGGTAATTGTTATGAATATTGTCACGATGAGGAAGTTGAATTAAGTTGTTCCCATCAATGGTCAAACTTGTTAAGCAACATAGATATCGTTGGTGATCTTTGAAGTGTCGAATAAATGATGGAAACTCTGATATGTTCCTCGTTCCTAGATCTGGTTGAAATGTGATAGTAATCTCTCTCAGCTTAGGGCATCGCTGACCAATGATGAACAGCAGTGTAGAAAAGGACTCGTAGCTTGAAAAATAAATGTTGATTTCTAGTTGCACAAAGCTGGAATCCAGAATGCAGTCCATAAATAGGCTTTGATCAATATTTGTACATTTGATTTTAGTTTCGCGCTTCCTCCTAAATCTCTGAGCAGCATTGTAACTTTCGTTCCATTCTCGGACACATTTTATCCTGTGAAAAAAAATTCTTTACATGTTTACCCCACATTTTAAAAAAAACATTGACTTGAATTATATTGAAACTGAATTAAAAACGTGTAATACCGGTTATAAAATATATATATTACTTATTCAGAATTTTTGTTTTTTAAAAAGTGACGACTTGAAGATTATTCTATTGGGATTTGTGTCAGAATCAATTGATCTTATCGGGATCAAATTTATTCATAATATCGATAATTCTGTAATGCTCAGTTATTCGTATATCACACCTTCTCTAAATCTTCCCTTTTATCATTCGTTATGTTATCCCCCCGTGACCTACATACACGCCTACTATAAAGCCCCACCGTTCCAGACTCCTAACGCCTCACTCTTACTCTTTCCACCTGTTCTTATATACCGTACTTATTCGAAAATTTATATCGTTTGTCTTTGCATAATAGGTGAGGGAAGGCTGATTAAAATTCTCAGTGCCCAATATATCATTATTAACATAATAAAATGGATAATGATATGAATTACCTGACAGTTTTCCCAACTCTTCCTAAGAGTTGCTGATCAATCCAGTCTCTGATCACTTCAATGCTGTTTGGAGTCGATTTGGAAACAATCTGCTTGAAAAAGACGCCAAAAGTCGAGTCTTCCAAAGTCGGGATGATGCTATTTTGTTCCTCATAGCTATTAATATGGGTGTCCATGATGTGGATCCAGAAATCTTAATTAAGTAAATAAAAGTCCCAACCTGATAAGAGAACTTATCAGTGCAGAATGTGCTGTTAACTTTTATTTTTCGTTATAGCAACGTGCGTGACAGCCAACAGTATTAGTACTGACCATACCAACAAAGATACATCCTTAGAAATTACTAATGGAAACCCCGAGGGACTCTCGATGTGTTAAGGCAGATTGATTGCGCATTAAGTACCCAATCGAATCTAGGAATGCACTGAATTGGGCGAATCAAGGACACCTTGAGAGAGATGTGTCTAGAATCTTAATTTTCAAATACGTGGTTTCCTAAATAGTTATATGGCTGTGAAAGATCTAACATGATTAATATTCGCGCTAAAATGCAGTGTTTTCACAGCACTATCGAATCGTCGACGATATCTCTATAGCAATCAAAACCTTGTTATAAACAGGATCTCTAGGAACAACTTAAAAAAAAAAAAAAACTTTGGCCTTCTTGCGATAAATTGACTCGGGAATTTAAGTACCGTTTAATCTGCGTAATAACTTAAGTACCAACTAGGATATATCATGACCTTTGGGAGCTCACTGTTCCATTCCATACGAGATGATGTAACGAATAATAATTCATGATACGCTTGTATATGTATTGTATCATCCAGTTCTCTAGCTAATTGTGTTCACATACCTAAGTAAATATGTAAGCTGATGTATCTTAAAGTCATATTATTGGGTACTAAGCTCATTTAATTCCGTCTAAAGTTTATTTCACGCATCCCTAACGATATGTTTACGCCTGCGGGACTATTAGAGCTCTTATAGTGTCTAGTTATTAGTCCACACAGAAGTGCGCAGCACACACTTTATTACTTTATAATCTGTATCAACATTTCTGGTAACAAACAGTAAAAAATAAATACTAATGAATTATAATCTAAAATATTCCCAAAGAAAATGATCGAATTTCTACTTGGTGTACTAGTATTAGTTCTTTTGCTGGTACTGCAAGCCTCCCAGAGACCTAAAAACTTCCCTCCAGGTAAACGATTATTGTTACTTTTCACATAATTTAAAAAATATATAGGTAACACTTAGGTCCAAGAGGTTTGCCACTGGTTGGTTGCCTACCTTACTTTAAGAGAAAAGACTCGACATATATCTACAAAGCTTTCGTGAAGTTCAGTGAAGAGTACGGTCCGATTGTCGGCCTCTATTTCGGTCCCTTTCAACCTTTCGTCTCTGTCTGTGGTTACGAAGCGGTCAAGGAAGCTCTTTACAATGAAGACCTCAATGGTCGAGCTAATAGCTCCGTTGACAAAATGCGCTCATACGGTCAAAGATTAGGTATTACTTCACGTAACATAACATGTATAAAATCCAATCTATATATTATAATTAAACGACTTAGGCTTCATTTTAAACGAAGGAGAAGAATGGCAAGTTCAACGCCGGTTCGCTTTACGTCATCTACGGGATCTTGGTTTCGGGAAAACGTGGGCTGAGGATATGATCCATGAAGAGATTCGTGATCTAATGGAAGATATAGAGACCCAAAGGATCAGAAATCCTACCAAAGGATCTGTTAATTTCAAAGGATTTTTTAGCATTTCTTTGGTTAACGTCATTTGGGCATTTATTGCTGGTCAACGATTCGAACGAAGTGATGAACGACTCCTAAAATTACTTGATTGTACGAACCGACTAGTTGGCAGCGTGAGTGTTATACGAGGCGGGATCCCTACTTTCATCTTAAAGTGGTTGCCTGTAGTTCGATCCCGATTTAAATTGATGGAGTCTCTCAAAAGTTTCATTCGAGTATATAATTGAAGCTATTTGTTAATGACCATGAAAGATAACATTTCTTTTTTTATTTTATTTAGGAGAGCATTGATCAACATGAAGAAAGTCGAGTAGATGGAGCTCCAAGAGATTTCATCGATGCTTACCTGGAAGAAATTGTTAAAGGATTGCCATCCTTCCATAGTACTGCTACCATAATAATTAAATTAAATATTCTATTATAAATAAAAATATCTAATATGCAGAACAGCAGTTGACTATGGCAATCATGGACCTATTTATGGCAGGGTCAGAAACTACGAGCCATTCTATTGGTAATATGTGAACTATAAGAAATATTAGCCTAATATGATTAATAATCAGAAGCCAGACTAAGTCTGCTGTAATTTGGTTGGTAATAGGATTTGTACTGCTCCATTTAATTCATCATCCAGAGATCCAGCGCAAAGTGCAGGCAGAACTTGATCAAGTCTGTGGTGATGATCTACCTCATCTAGCAGACCGCCCCAAGTATATATTAACTGCTCTAACATTATAATTTTTTAATCCATTTAAAAATAAAATTGTATGTAGTCTTCCATACACAGAAGCTGTCTTGATGGAAGTCCAACGTTGTAGCACAATCACCCCTCTAGCCATTCCACATCAAGCAACTAAAGATACGATTTTAGGCGGATATTCGATCCCAGAAGTATTATTTAAATAAATAATTTTTACTGATTTCTACAAAATATCCAAATTATTACACATAGGGATCTAGGATATTATTGAATCTTTATTCCATCCATATGGACGAAACAAAATGGGCTCCTGATCCTGAAACATTCCGACCTGAACGTCATTTGAACGCCGAAGGGACTCAAGTGATTAAATCAGATTATATCATTCCTTTTGGGGCTGGTGAGTATAGAATAAATCGTCCACATTTGAGCTGTATATAAAAGTTGTTGGTATACATACTTTACTAATTAAAGGTAAACGAATGTGTCTCGGAGAATCACTGGCACGAAACACCTATTTCCTCTTCACGACTGCTTTGCTCAAATCTTATGAGTTTAGCGTGATTCCCAGTGAACCCTTGCCGTCTCTTCTTCCTAAATTTGGACTGACGAATGCATACGAAGGTTTCACAGCCGTTCTCACTCGCCGTTGATTTCAAATTCAAATACATGTTTTGATATTCTGTTTATGTATTTACTGATGCGTTATCACGTCGACGAGTTCCAGCAGATCCAACAAAAGCGCTTTTTTTAAAAAATTATTTATTCAAATAATTAATGTAAAAAAAATAAGAACTATCTGCAATAATGCCAATCCAATTAATGATTCGTATTTACTTACGACCGTTACAATATGTACAAAATGAAAGAGTATGGCTTTCGGTTGGAGCACGAGTTGCATACCCAGTCGGAATCTATCTTGAGTGGGTTCTCAATAAGTAGAATTCCAGTTTATATATTATTCATTTCCGATAGTAAATCCCACTGATCAAGGTATCGAGTGCAGTGGGATCTTTGCATCGCTCGCATTGGCAAGCAGAATAAATAAATCGGTAATTCTCGAGAACCATTTGCCATCATTGTAGCGTATTACCTCAAAAAGGAGACTTGGTGTAGTTTTAAAAGCGAATGTTGCTACCTTTGGCGATACGGGAACGGTTGCTCTCACCACAATCTTGACAGTTTTAGAGGAAGATGCGGTTGCAGAGCAGAGCGGTTGCAGAACCACCGGGCACCACCGGCTGCTTTCAGAAGAGAGCATTCTCACAATTGGTCCTTCTATCCTAATTATATGATCATTAATTATAATCCAAAGCTTTTTCAGTCTTTTAAATAAGGTATAATGAAGTAACCATGCAGTTTTCATTTTTTACATTATTCGATTTTCAACTAGATTTATTCAGTCCTAAATCATGCATATTATGTTTGATGCTTCATGCACATGAATCTGCATGCTTTATTATGAGTATGGTAAAATAACTTTGTTTCCTTTATTTCCTACTATGATTACAATATGTTAACTAAATTGTAGCCTCAGCAAAGTAAAAGTAAATTTTCAGCTTGTCTTTATTTTTTTCCAAAATTCATATTTTTATTTTTGCCACTTCATTTTAAAAGTTGCAATAACTTGTGTAGATGCTCGTAAAATTTGAATACCAAGTTCAGAGAGTAGATATTTAACTAACACCCCACCAATACAAAAACTAAATAGTAGACTGAAACAGCAACTTCGATCAGCATGAAGTTTTTTTTTTTAAATCACAGAGGACAGATCTTGATGTCCTTTATTGAGAAAACTGGTGTGTCGCCGTATTCTTCTTCCAGAAGGTAAAACTAGACCACTTCAAATTCGTTCTGAAACCACGATTAAGACGAGAAAATTTAATGGTCAAATTATTATTCAATGAATATGGAAATATGTTGGGTCAACCTCTCTAAATCTTTAGCCTCCTGAACGGTGTTGGGCATCGGTAGATCTTTGGTCTCCGGCAAAAGCAACGTGAGCAAACCGGCAAAGAGTGCAATGGCTCCGTAAATTATGTATGGTAACCTCTGATCAGTTGAACCCTAAAATACATCAATCTCTCTTTAAAAACTATTTTAAATTGGTTATTTAAAAAAAAAAAGTAGTTATACCAAGTTTGAGATGTAAGGCGAGACGATGGAGCCAATTTTGCCAGCTGTCGTAATGGCAGCTGTGGCGATACCTCTGGCAGGCGTTGGGAACAGCTCCGCCGTCATGACGTAATTGGTGGTTGCGAACATGGTGGCGAAAAACTTGCCAAGGTTAGCGAAGGTAACAGTTATAGTTTCTGAAAAATAGAGAACGTAAATCATTCATTACTTATGAGGATTTTTTTAAAAATTAAGAGCCTCACCATTATCTTCGACAAGTCCCGCAATCAAACACGAAATTCCGCCCCCAATCAGACCGATATTCATAATAATCCGTCGACCCAAGAAGTAGACTACGACGACAACCACAGCAATCGATGGGAAATCCACAACCCTGTGAATCATAGTTGATTATTAAATTTTTTTATTATTATTTTTTTTATTATACATCACTAAGACGTAGTTGACGTAGGGGCCGAGACCATTATCCAGATTTGTTGAGGCCGATGCTAGTCCGTAATTGAGTGACAATTGAGCAAACCTTATGTCAATTTTGATTATTATAATTTTAATCAAGTTAATATGTTGAATAGTATTAATTACCAAGCACAGAAAAGGATAAAAACTCTTTTAAGGAGGCAAGGTGTTCTAAGAATCTCTCCAAACATTCGGAAAGGGTTGGTGCTCTCCTCCTCAGCTGTCAAATTCGCACCTTCCGTGTCTTTCCTATTAGCACCGGGATTCTCTTCTCCGGGAATGAGCAACAGTTCCGGCGGGATCGTGACTTTATTCAATTTTGCTGCATCCGTGAAGATTTTTTTGGCCTCTTCGTAACGTTTTTTACTAGCCAGCCATCGAGCTGACTCTGGAAGGAAACTGTTGAAACAATTGAAGAATTTAAAATGTTAATAGTTTAGACTTCATGTATATTCTTACAATTGGCACACTAAAATGCAGGTAAAAGGAACGAAGATGACCAGTTGAAGTGTACTCCAATCTCGGATCAAGTAAGCAGCTAAACCGCTCAGACAGTTTCCGATAGCTGAGGCGATCGCCATAGCACAGTAGAATGGGAAGCGCATAGAAGGAGCCATCGCTTCCATTCCTAAAAAAATCAAATTAAATATTTTTCGACCACAGTTTTAATAATCATGATAAAACTTACCCCATAGACCAAAAGCCATGAGCGCAGGCTAAAATACAATGATAGATCTATATAGATATTGTTCTGTGCTCAATTGATTTAAGTTTATGAATACCTGACCGCCCATTCCGGTTAAGAAGCGCATACCGGCGAACCCATCCCAATTCGGAGCGAAAGCGGATCCAATACCGAAAGCGCACATCAAAACTGTGAAGATTCCCATGGCTTTCTTCCGCCCAATTCTGAAATTAATTGAAAAACATCTTAATATTGATAAGGGAGTTGTAATATATATTACATACACATCAGGTAGAGGAGCTAGAAATATGGTTCCAATCAAGAGTCCCAAAAGTGTTAAGAAATTGCCGAAAGTTGGTTTCCACGCATCGTCACAAACTAAATCAAACTATAATAATTTTATTAGTAAATTACAATAACTTCGTGTAGTATTAAAATGATATAATTTTACATCAGTGGTAATAGAGGATTGTATAGGAACTCGATCGTCTTGTGAATTGGTCAAATAGACCCAACCCTTGGAGCAAGCTTGTCCTGGTTTATAGCTCTCTTTAGCACAGGGAGGGGTCGCATTGAAAAGACCCCTTTGGTAAGAGCATTTCCAAAGGCGTTCGTCCACTGTGCGGTTCATATCAGCCGCAAGGGCACCGAGAATGGCCGGACCCATCCAACCATCAAGTGGTTGACCGGTCGTAACATTGATGGCTGGATCAACGAACCGAGGTGTTTGATTCCTCAACAATCTTATATCATCACAACCCTCGATAAAACATCTATATTTTAAAATTTGGTCATTTCTTGATTTGATTGTAATTATTAGTAACGAAATTACCTGTGAGGGATGGTGGCACCCAAGAAATTGTAGACGAAGATTGCAGCTTGAGGAAAAGCCAAACCGTATGCCATGAATACGAGAAATTTGACCTGAAACCAACCGAAGCCCAATGATTGCAAGATTGCATCTGAATCGAAGGCTTTCGGTGCTGGGGAACTACCGACATCGTAAGAAGGTTTTCGCTGCTTATTGTCATCTACTGCTTTCGATGTTGAAACCATGTTGATTTTTTTAAAAGATGACGCTATAAATGTTTGGCTGTTCTCGGCACTCTAAATTAGACTGGCTTTGGACCACGGGAGAGATTTCACCTTTTATACTTTCAACTCATAAACAAGCGCATACCGGATTCCCGCCAGGTGCGCCACCTATTCATACACTTTGAATCATTCAAAGCACAGAATTTGAGTACAGTTTTACACAAAGAATGAAGTTTTAAGACTATTATGTACCAAAAGTGTCGAATAATAGTATCATTTATTAGTATGCTTATAGCTATAAATGAGTTTTTACAAAGAGTGTAGAAGCAAACTTGGTGCCGTGTAGCGATAGCTGTGTTTTTCATGCTATTAGTAAATATGAAAATGAACTCGTAAATGGTGGATTATGAAAACCCCTCATTATTGGCTGTATTATGCTATATCTATAATGTGGTTCTTAAGACCTTTGAAAGTGCCTAAAAATGCTTGTATATAATCACTACACGTAAGAGTACTAATAACAATTGATTTACAATCAAATGTACCTTTAATCCCAAATGAATCTATGTTGACTATTATGATTATATATAATTGGAATTATTAAGGATATTAGAGGCCTACGGTAATACAATTGGAATTATTAAAGTCAGTAGAGGCACTATAACGCAGCCTATATTGGAACTTTTAAAAGTCATAATGATTTCAGCCTTTTTTTGCCGTTCAACTCCTTTTTAGGTTTTTGTTTGTTCCTGACAAATGATGATGGTAAAGCCCCAATTCCCTTGAACACCACCATTACCATTACGGTGGTAGGTACGTTAGTAGGCTAAATAAACAATGACATCACTCAATGGGAAAGTCATCGCCCCCTCAAAATCTGTGAGCCTGCAATAGGCTTAATTTCCAATTATACTTATTGTTATTGTCCCCCTTTTTTATGAGTATTAAACGTACAACTGCGATGTGCAATTTTTTTATGAATTAACAGTTCAGTTGTGTTATGGACAAGAGAGAAAATATTTTAGTAATGCTGCACAATCTATTCAAAGTAGATGTTATTGTACACCACTTATAAGAAATCCTTATGTCATGATGAATAGTGAAAATGCTTTAAACTCGTACAAAAAGACCTTGTAATGTTTTCGACGACTGGAACCAACACAGCAATTATTTCATGCGTCATATCCAATAATATACCGAATGTAGATGTTAATCATTTAAACCTAAAATTGGTAGATTATGTACTAATCGTATAAACGCAACAGAGCAATTAAAGGGATATACAGCGACAATATAACAGAGCATATAAACGCCGTTTAGCTAAATTTTCAAAGGGATTAAGAGCATAATTTTATGACATTGCACTGCTGCCTGCACCATCGTATTTTTTTTACTCTTTATGACTTGTAGGCCTATACCAATAAATACTTGGTGGCCTGCTGATAAAATTACAAAAGATCACTATACTTTACAGTCTAGACTTTCTTTACAAACATATTTTTTAATAAAAGCGTTTATAAAAAGGCTCAATAAATATTTTAATCCGCTTTTAGATTTTAGATAATTGATCGAGATTTACGTACTACACGGTATAAGTTGTCAACAAATTTATTGGTCATTAAATCCGTTAAAGGAGAGGCACCCAATCAATGTCGTTATCACAGTTACAAAGTGAAAAACAAGTTTGTCTATTGCTATTCCATTATTCTTTTCTTTGTGGTGATCTCTTTCCAATGCAATATGAGCCATCTTTTACTGTTAAAATGATTGAAAAAATACATTTATTACTAACACACTTTAATTAATATGTCTTCTGGAAGAAGCGTTTTAATTCACCTTTAAATTGACAAGAATGGTCTCAATTCAATATTTCATTGATTGGAATGATCACACAACTTTCCCAGGTAAAACGTTTGTACTGTAAAAGCCCACACTTTTCGATCCTGCAGTTTGGTCCGCAACTTGATAAGGTTTCTTGAAATCCTTCTCCGTACAAAACATTGCCTGAATCTCATCAGGTGTCTTTCCTTTTGTTTCAGGAAGAAAAAATATACCAAAAAGAATTCCTATGGCACCAAAACAACCGTAGATCCAGAAAGCACCTGCAGTTGTCAAGCTGCTTTGTACATTAACAAAAGTTTTAGTAACGATGAACGACGACATCCAGGCGGTAAATGCAGCGAACGAGCTGCCCGGACCCCGGAAACGAGCCGGCAGGATCTCGTTGGACACAACCCAGGCGAGGGGAGAGATACCGACTGCGACTGAAGCGATGAAGACGATTAAAGAAACAAGTGGGAGCCAGCCTAAAGTTGCAGCAATTGCAGGATCGTTCTCTAAAATGTAAAAGTAGCCACCCAACATGAAAACGGAGAGAGAGGTGAACGCTGCAGATGAAAGGAAAAGGGTCCGACGTCTTAGACGTTGAACCAAAAGCATTGCTATGAAATTCATCACAACCTGAGTAGATAATTGGCGTTGATAATGATAGTCTATATTACAATACATTGTAAAAAATTACTACCTGGACAGCTTTAATAAGGATGGAACTGATGGTCGGATCTAAACTTGAGCCAGCAAGTCTAAAAATTTCAACTGTAAAAAGATATATATTTAAAAAATGAGCCTCAGGAATTTATTTTTAAAAAATTACCTGAGAAGAAAAGAGCGACATTAATACCAGAGTACTGCCAAATTATTATCATAGACATTCCTATTAGGACGGGCTTAAAGAATCCTGGACTGGACAAATCGGCTAAAGAAACTTCCCGGTTGGAATCCACTTGAATTCGATCTGAAATTTGATCCAGCTCTGCTTGAACTTGGCATTCTGGTCCTCTTAACCAATTTAAAGCTTTTTCGGCTTTATTTACTCGACCTTTAAAAATAATTGTCACGCTTATTACCATACAAATCAAAACCAAATTGGATATAGAAATAGAAATGAATCAATTACATGTTTTGACCAGATAGTAAGGAGTTTCTGGTACAAAATACATAGCCACTGCTAGGAAGACTGACTGAAGAAGTGATATTCCTGACACCCATCTCCAATCCAGATATACCAGAAGACTGGTAACAAAAATACCGAAGCTGATACCGAAAGAGAAGAAAGTGCCAACTATCCCTCTTAAATTAGGAGTAGAAATTTCTCCTATATTTTTAAAAGTTCATTGTTAGCATAATATTTAGAACTATTTTTATCTTATTATCTTACCGACATAACAAGGTGCTGTTGCTGAACACACACCTGCCGCCCAACCAGTGATGATGCGACCAATGTAAAACATGCCTACAATGATCAAGATTGAATTGATTAAAACATTAATTTAAAAAAAACACTATAATTACTTGGATCAATGGCGAAAGTGATAAGTAGCCATCCAATAATGTATGGTAAAGACATGGTCCCTAATACCGTTCGGCGGCCGAACCGTTCCATTAAAAATCCGCCGCTGAGGGAGCCGAAAAGACCGCCGATGTTCACTAACGAGCTGGCCCACGAGAACTCATCTTTGGTCAGCTGCAAGTACCAGATACTCTCCGTATCTTCCTCCATCGTGGCATTACGTGTGAGATCACTTTGAACAGATGAAGACCAGCCGTAGGTCGTTCCCATCATGTAAGCACCCAATGCGGCTAATAAGAGAATACTTTTTATTAATTTTAAATAATAATAAAATATTGAATTGAAAAGAGTTTATACCTGAGAGGGCTGCGTATATTTGAGGTCTTTTAGCGGCTTTAGAATAATCAATCACAGGAGAAATTGTAGTGGGTGATGGTAATGAAATACTAGTGGAAGGAGGACTACATTTTATGGCAATTTTTGAATCCTCGTCATGGACGAAAGCTGAATTGATTTGAGCATTCATTGCTATTTTAAAAATGAATGTTCCAAAGGAATTTCAAATATTCAACTTTGCTCCCTTGTATATGAGAGTACCGATCTTCCTTTAGGCACCACCTATAATTAAATATTTAAATAGATTACGTAATGCACGTGTAATAGAGTTTTTCATTGCCTACCGCGGTACTATATACCTGAACGGTGCTGTACGGACAGGAACTTATTGATGGAATGGGCAGCAAGATGTTCTCCTTTTATACCATTCGCTGTAGGTGCTACGGCTCCATTCCTTTTGAAGCCACAAATAAAATTAAAAAACCAAGTCCTTATTTGGAAACTTTTTTTTAAAGTGAAGGCACTTTTCAACTTTTATGTTTACTTTTCAATGTTTATAACTGCACAGCGGGAAAACCCCCCTAGCTCTACCTGCCCCAGTTCAATATAGGAAGCAGTGCTATAAACTCTTTTTTAAATTATTCCTCTGCAACCATTTCACTGGGAGCTCCCCAACAGGTTATTACATCTACGTATCAGAACGGAGAAAACCCGTATTACATAATAATGTAGTGTTCACCTCTCTCTGGATGGGTCGCTACTTGTGTTTCGTAATAATAGTAGATGAACACCAATTGACCAGGTTAATGCCAAAACAATGTACTGAATCACCGTAGAGTAATGATAATTCACCAAGTAACTTCCTTTAACCAAGTAAACTCCTTTTTCAGGGTTATAATGAAGGCTTTTATACCGTCACTATAGGGCGGTGCCTGATGTGTAATACACCTTGAAAAGAGGGAGGAATGCTTCCGCATTCTTCACAATTACTGCAATTTACAATTGCAACTACTAATTAGGAGTTTATTTCCACATAGAGAAATCTATTAGCAACAATTATTTTTTTTTTTATTCCCTTCATCAGTTACTGGTAATAAAACAGTCAATTAAATAAAAAATATTTATTAGCAACGAATATAATGTATGAAATTCGGGAAGAAGTGTTGCATTAACCGAATATCAATCGTTACTGTTTTTATCAAGAGTGGAATTTTTCTTGTTATTCTTGCGGCAGCAGAAATTTATTGAGGTCCTGAAATGCGATTGGAGATATTCTAAATTAAAATAGTGTTAAAATATATAAGAAATAAAAAAGGTATACATTTTCATGTTAATGGCATCTTGGACGGTGATGGGTAAAGGAAGGCCTTTAGTTTCTGGTAGGAGAAGAGTTAGAAGACCAGCAAAGAGAGAAACAGCCCCGAAAATTACGTAAGGCGTATTTGGATTCGACTTCCCCTATTTTAAATGTTTGAAATCGTTAACTTCATAATAACTAGTGGTAAAAGATTACACAGCGGTGAAAAAAGTCCTTAAAAAGTACAGAAAGTACTGAAAGTCCGACTTTCCAGCCTGAAACTGGGTATTGAAAGTCACTTTCAGTTTTTAGTACCTTCCGCCCTGTTCAGCATCAAACAGGTACTGAAAGTCGGACTCTTTCGCCGCTGTGTGAAGAGACATCTTTTGGTTTTATAAATAGTAATCATTCATTACCAAAGCCGCAATAGATGGCGAGACAACGGTTCCGATTTTTCCCGCGGTCGTGATGAGCGCGAGTGTCATACTCCGAACGGGAGTCGGGAAGAGCTCCAGCGTGATTATGTAATTTGACGTCGCGAAGGAAACAGCAAAAAATTTCCCAAGTAAAGAGAATACGAGCGTTATAGTTGTATCTACATTAAGTAATTATTAAAATACATTTTTAAAAAATAATAATTTATATCAATCAACCTGATTGAACAAGACCGGCAATTAGGCAACAAATTCCACCTAAAATCAGGCCGATGTTTATAACTAATCGTCGTCCGAACCGCTCAGCGGTGAAATAAACTGTTACTATAGCTGGCAAATCCACGAGCCTTTAATCGAATTAAAATTAAATCTCATTATACATTTATTCCAATCTATAGCTTTATAATTACATGATTAAAGTGTAATTCAAGTAGATATCCGATGAAATATTGGCCGAAGCAAAATTCAATCCAAAAGAGAGAAGCATCTGGGCAAACCTATAATAATCAATTGAATTACACATTTTAATGCCCATTTAAATGTTCCTATGCATAAATAATAAACTAACCAAGCAAAGAAAAGAATAAAAATACGCTTAATAAGGCATGGGGTCTTGAGAATCTCCCAAAACATACGAAAAGGCCTTCTATTCTCATTAAGAGAATTCTCTTCCGATGATGTAACTTCATCCGCCGGTGGAATGGCTAAAAGATGGTCCGGAATCGTTCGACCATTATTTCTTGACGCTTCCAAGAAGATCTTTTGAGCTTCTTCATATCTTTTCTTGCTCACTAACCATCGAACTGATTCAGGAAGAAAACTATAGAATGTTGATAGTTTAAGATTTAAGTATATTATGTAACATATGACGTAATATACGATTACAAGAGTGAGATGAGTGTAAAAGAGAAAGGTATAAAGATGGCTAATTGAAGCTGCCACCATTCCCGAAGGTAATAAGCGGCCAGGCCACTTAATAAATTGCCAAAAGTGACGCCTAATCCCAAAGTGCAATAGAAACCCAATCGTAGATTCGGTGCCATGGCTTCAATTCCTGTTAAAACATTTCAATCAATTTGAAATTAACTAAATTAAATGGGAGTAGATTTACTGGCCTACCCCAAATAGCAAAAGCCACTGCAGCTGCCTAATTTTAATTCAAGTTAAATCAGTTTTTGTAGAAATAAAAGAAAAATAGTAAACCTGTCCGGCCATCCCGGTGAAAAAGCGCATTGCAGCAAAAGCTTCATAACTAGGAGAAAATACAGATCCTATGCCAAAGGCAGCCATCCATAAAGTGAAAAAGGCCATCGCTTTCTTCCTCCCGATTCTATATAATATAATAATACAGTATGATTTGAATAACAATCACAATTTATAATAAAGAATAACACTATCGGACATGTCGGGTAGGGGTCCTAGGAAGATGGTTCCCACCAAAAGACCAAGCGCTGTCAAAGTGTTTAAAAGGGTGCTCTTCCAGGCGTCGGTACAGACCAGATCGAACTTGAAAAGTATAAAATATTTATTCTAATTTTTTTTTATTGGCTTCTTGTTATCGAATAAATTTTAAATAAATGAATTAGTACTCCATTTACAGAGAAAAAATTTGAATAAAGAGATTTAAAATACCTGAGTAACAAGAGAGCTCTTTATTACATCCTGATTATAGATCCATCCATTGGTGCAGGTATCTCCAGCCGTGTAGTTCACCGCACATCTCTGCGTCGTGGCCACAACGTCCTGGTAGGTGCAGTACCAATGCCGATTAGCCGGTGCATTTAATTTGAAATCACCAATAAGGCTCATCGATGTGTAATTATTCATCCAGCCTGTTACGTGAAATGTCCCGTTCTCTAAAGTGTGATTCACTACGGGATCGAACCATTTAGGATTCACTGGATCATCACAGCCCTCTATGAAACATCTTTTTAAAAATTATTAATTAGAATATAATTGCCAACTTAATTGAATCGTTTTTTAATACCTATGAGGTAAATCGGCACCAATGAAATTGAAGATGAGAACGGCCGCTTGAGGGAACAACATTCCATAGGTCGTAAAAATGATGAACTTGGCTTGAAACCAACCGAATCCCAAAGCGTTAAAAATTGAATCAGGATCCATGGGATTATTAGGATGCTCCTGATTGTCCCTCACTTCGGGATCGGGATTTGGTTTCTCATCTTGAAGAGCCGTTGATGCTGCGACCATTCTAGTTGAGCTGAGTTACTTGAATACCGGAACTGATGATGTATCTTATTCTTTTAACATGGTAATTAGTACCTGTATACTTGTTTCTTATTGCGTAATTTCCTCAAAGAGATAATCAGATAAGACACTTTAGATGTGTAAGTTGAAAGAAATTGTTACAATTAAAAAATTGAAAACTGAACCCATTTCATAATTATCGGGATACTGTTGGTTTACATAACAAATCGAATTGAATTGAAATTGTAGATCAAAACGTGAAAGACTGAAAAATTCTTTAACATTATGAATATTTAGTAAGATGAATGTTAAAAGATAAAAAGGTCGCATTCTTTATTATAGATGGAGTTGACGAGATCCTAGTAGATTTCTCACCTGATGAAGGCAATACCAAATTATGTCATGACCAAAAAAAAAAAAGAGTCATAGAGCACGTCTCGATGCAAACAGCGATAAGATTCCAAGGAAATTTTCAAGGGTCGTTTTCGACTAATTTTCATATAAAACAGCCGATTTCCATTAGTCTTATTGCGAAAGATAGTTTTATTTTACATTCAATGAAAGGAAAATTATTCTCTTTAAAAAAAATGAAATTATAGCGCAGAAAATTAAAAAGCTGACGCTTTTTCTGTCGATAGGGATAGTATTTCAATATTCCCCGTTTTCCTAAAACGAAGAATCCTGGACGGACTTAATCTGGTTCTTAAATAAACAAATAAGAGAAAATTGAAATCACAAATTTAGATTTTTAAAAATGATAACTGAGTACCTTTCTAAATCCTTTGCATCCTGGATCGTAGAGGGCATGTTGACGCCTTTAGTCTCCGGAAGAAGGAGCGTGAGCAATCCGGCCGCTAGGCAAACCCCACCAAATATGATGTAAGGTAGACTTCTATTTTCAACTCCCTAAAACAATAAATTGTATATCTCATCTAACAATTTTCTGATGGTTTCCGTAATATACCAAAGCAGCGATGTATGGAGAAACAATTCCTCCTAATTTCCCGATAGTGGCGATGATGGCCAAAGTGGCTCCTCGGGCGGGCGTCGGGAACATTTCAACGGTCATCGTTTGATTTGTCGTCACAAGGATCGATGCGAAAAATTTGCCCACCAGTGAGAAAGTGACTACTACCTCGTTGAACTCTTTTGGAACGAGTCCCGCGGCTAGGCAAGCAATCCCGCCCGCCAGAAGAGCTACATTGGCGATCAAGCGTCTTCCAAGTCGACCAACAGCGAAGAAAGCGGCTATATTGGCAGGAAAATCCACAAACCTTTTTGAAAATAATTATAATGAATTGATTGCAATTTTTCTAAACGAGTTATAATCAATTACATGATCAAAACGTAATTCAGATAAATATCTGAAGCAAGGTTAGCAGAGGCATAGGAAAGCCCAAAGTTGCACAAGAATTGAGCAAACCTAAATTTTCTAAAATTAATTATAAATCAATTAAACTTTATTATTTATAATATACCATGCGAAAGCCAGAATTACAACTCTCTTCAAAAGGCAGGGTGTTTTAAGCATTTCCATTAGCATTACGAATGGGCTAATGTTGCCGTCATCCTTCTTAGTTTGACCATTGAAATCAGGAATGACAAGCAAATTAGCTGGAATGATTTTCTTATTAATTTTAGCAGCTTCTAAAAATATTTCTTTGGCTTCCGAGTATCGTTGTCTGCTTGCTAACCATCGAGCCGATTCCGGAAGGAAACTATAATAGAAATATAGAATAATGCATTTTATGTAATTATCAAAATGTTAACAAAAAATTAAACGTACAAAAGGGAAATGAGCATGAAGGACAAGGGAACGAAAATGCAGAGCTGTAAATCCCGCCAATCCCGGACGAGATAAGCGAAGAGGCCGCTCAGTAGATTACCCACAGCGGAAGAGATGCCCATGATGCAGTAGAATCCCAAGCGGAAAGAGGGCGGCATAGCCTCCATACCTGTTTATTCATAATTAATTCATAGTTTTGTGAGAAGTAATATTTTTGAAAAAAAATACCCCAGATGATGAAAGACAGGATTGCAGCCTTTTTATAAATAATAAATACATCATTAGAAATTTTAATATAATCATGTTAAAGTAATAGAAATTAACTTGACCGCCCATAGCCGTTAGGAAGCGCATAGCAACGAAGCTTGGGTAATCGGGAGCAAAACTAGAGCCAATCCCGAATGAGCTCATCCAGACAGTGCACACAACAACGGCTTTCTTCCTTCCAATCCTTAAAAAAAGTCAAATAATTTAGATTTTATGTTATTACGCAATACTGAATTATTATTACAAATCTGGTAAAGGTCCAAGTATGAAGGCACCAACCAGGATACCAAGCATAGTGATGAAAGAGGCAAAAGTGATTTTCCACGAATCATCGCAGACCAACTCAAACTATATCATCAAATAAATAAGGTGAAAGAAACACGGTCAAAAAGTGAGGTACATACCTGAGTGACGATGGAACTGCTTATAACTGATTGATCAAAGATCCAATCACGACACGTAGAAGAACTACTTTCAAAGTCGATTGCAGCACAAGAAGTGTTTCCAAGGTCCAACAACTTGCAAGACCACTGTCTCTGAGCTTTGGGCAGCTTGATATCTTGTAACAGTTCTTGCATTGTGGCATTATCCATCCATTCTGCTAAATAACGAGGCTCATCCCTGCTATCACATCCTTCCACAAAGCATCTAAAATTATAGTTTAGAATAACTGCTTAATTAGTAAATGTCGAGGCTTCATAATTGGTTACCTATGAGGTGGGTCCGCTCCTAGAAAATTGTAGATGAGAACAGCTGCTTGAGGAAATAGCATTCCATAGGACGCGAAGAGCACGAATTTGATCTGAAACCAGCCGAATCCCAAGCGCTCTAGGATGGCATCCGTATTGAAATTAAAGACCACGACTTCATCTTCTGTTTTCGATTGTTGGTGCTCGTCAGTACCATTTGGCATAGCTCGATCGCTCTTGTTACGACACATATTAGTAACAGAGTTTTCACGTGAGGTTCCTTTTTATACGAGCAACCACAGTTTAGATATCTACGAGTAAGACAACACATTTATTAAAAACACTTACCTAAATTAATTACGACACAATAAAAATAATCCCTTCTCTTCCAAATGTATTGAATTTCATACCGTAATCCTACCTATTTTTATTACTCGTTTTTTTGCAAACTAACGGTCGCTATATAGTTTCTTTTATTAAGGGTATTAGATTGCATAATGAGACCTTGAATTAAATTAATACAAGAAGGAGCAGAATGCGTATTACGAACGGTATACTAATAGGCAATCTAAATAACTAATCTACTTTCTAGATACAACAAATAATTCTGAGGTAGCAACAATAATAAAAAATGGGTTCAGAGCATAACGAATAAGCAAGAATTAATTGCCTCAATAAATAGTTATTTTGCCGCTGTGCTGCTGATGCTATTTGAATCGGATTTATAACGTGTCTGCGTGCCTCAACTCATGTAATCACTAATCATAAACAATCTTAAGCAAGATGACGCAACCTTATCTTATTTGTATTCTCATTTGTATTATGTATTTTTAAAGAAATAGCATTTATAGAAGATTCGATATAAATACAGTATAAAAATCAAGAGACTATTAGGATGCTCCTGATTGTTCCTTGATTTCGGGATCGGGATTTTTTTTAGCGTTTGATGGTGCGACCATTCTAGTTGAGACGAATTACTTGAGTACTGGCACTGATGATGCATCTTATTCTTTGAGCATGGTAATAAGTGGCTGTACACTTTCTTATTGCGTAATTTTCTCAAAGAGATAAGAAAGTTTATAGATCCACAGTTGAAACAAAATTGTTTCAATCAAATGGATGGCGGAAAAAATTAATATTTATGGGGATACTGCGCTGGTTTACATAACAAATCGAATTGGATTGAAATTGTAAATCAAAATATGAAAGAAGGAAAAAAGCATTACGCATATTTTGTAAGATGAATGTTAAAGATAAAAAGGTCATTCTTTATTAGACGGAGTTGACGAAATCCTAGTAGATTTCTCACCTGAAGGCAATACGAAATTATGCCACGAAAAAAGGGTCACAGAGCACGTTTCGGTTCACATAGATAATCTTATCTATCTGAATCTTAGGCAATTTTCAAGGGTCTTTCTTTTAAAAAACTAATTATTTTCAAATTAAAGTTTATTCATAGAAAACAGCCAATTTCTATTACCGGTATTTTTATTGCGCAAAATAGTTTTATTTCATATTAAATGTAAAGTAAATTCTACTTTCAAAAATTTAATTATTGCGCAGTTAATTAAAGAGCTGTTGCTTTTTCTGTCGGTAAAGACGGAATTTCAATATTCCCTGTTTTCCTACATGGAAGAATCCTGGACGGACTTAATCTGGTTCTTAAAAAAAAAAATGAAATCACAAATTTAGATTTTAAAAAAAGATTGATGAATACCTTTCCAAATCTTTAGCATCCTGGATCGTAGAGGGCATGGTGAGGCCTTTAGTCTCCGGAAGAAGAAGAGTGAGCAATCCGGCAGCTAAGCTAATCCCACCAAATATGATGTAAGGTAGACTTCTATTTTCAACTCCCTTTGAAAATTAATTTTTTTTTTTTGAAAATGCTATTTTAAAAAAATGCTTTATAAATTGTTACTAAAGCAGCAATATAAGTAGAAACGATCCCTCCCAATTTCCCGGCGGTGGCGATGATGGCCAAAGTGGCTCCTCGGGCGGGCGTCGGGAACATTTCAACGGTCATCGTCTGATTTGTTGTCGCAAGGATCGATGTGAAAAATTTTCCCACCAGTGAGAAAGTGACTACTATCTCGTTGAACTCCTTTGGAACGAGTCCCGCGGCTAGGCAAGCGATCCCGCCAGTCAGAATGGTTACATTGACGATCAACCGCCTTCCAAGTCGACCAACAGCGAAGAAAGCGGCTATATTGGCAGGAAAATCCACAAACCTTTTATAAAAATAATTTTAATGAATTGATTAAAAAAAATTCGAAATGAGTTATAAATGATATTACATGATCAAAACGTAATTCAAATAAATATCCGAAGAAAGGTTAGCAGAGGCATAAGAAAGCCCAAAGTTGCACAAGAATTGAGCAAACCTATTATTTTTAAAGTTAATTATAATTCAATTTAAACATTATTTTTGTAATATACCATGCGAAAGCCATAATTAAAATCCTTTTCAGAAGGCAGTGTGTTTTAAGCATTTCTATCAACATAATCAATGGGCTATTGTTGTCCTTCTCAGTTTGATTCATTCGATTATTAGAATCAGGAATAGCAAGCAAATTAGCTGGAAGGATCTTTTTATTTATCTTAGCGGCTACTAAAAATATTTCTTTGGCTTCCGAGTATCGTTTCCTGCTTGCTAGCCATCGAGCCGATTCTGGAAGGAAACTATAACAGAATGTTATATTATATGTAATTACAAAAGTTTTAACAAAAATTAAACATACAATAGGGAAATGAGCATGAAGGACAAGGGAACGAAAATGCAGAGCTGTAAATCCCGCCAATCCCGGACGAGATAAGCGAAGAGGCCGCTCAGTAGATTACCGACAGCGGAAGAGATGCCCATGATGCAGTAGAATCCCAAGCGGAAAGAGGGCGGCATAGCCTCCATACCTGTTTATTCATAATTAATTCATAGTTTTGTGAGAAGTAATATTTTTGAAAAAAAAAATACCCCAGATGATGAAAGACAGGATTGCAGCCTTTTTATAAATAATAAATACATCATTAGAAATTTTAATATAATCATGTTAAAATAATAGAAATTAACTTGACCGCCCATAGCCGTTAGGAAGCGCATAGCAACGAAACTTGGGTAATCGGGAGCAAAACTAGAGCCAATCCCGAAAGCGCTCATCCAGACAGTGCACACAACAACGGCTTTCTTCCTTCCAATCCTTAAAAAATGAAATAATTTTCCAACTTTATGTTAAAACTCTATTACGCAATACTGAATTATTATTACAAATCTGGCAATGGTCCAAGGATGAAAGCACCAAACAGGATACCTAGCATGGTCATGAAAGAGGCGAAAGTGATTTTCCACGAATCATCGCAGACCAACTCAAACTATATCATCAAATAAATAAGGTTGTAACTATAAAGAAACACGGTTAAAAAGTAAGGTACATACCTGAGTGACAATGGAACTGCTTATAACTGATTGATCAAAGATCCAATCACGACATGAAGAAGAATTGTCCAAGTCAATGGCAGCACAAGAAGTGTTGACAAGGTCCAGCAACTTGCAAGACCACTCTCTCTGAGCTTTGGGCAGCTTCATATCTTGTAATAGTTCATGAATTGTGGCATCATCCATCCATTCTGCAAGATAATGAGGCTCATCCCTGCTATCACATCCTTCCACAAAGCATCTAAAATTATAGTTTAGAATAAAATTTGAGGTTTCATTTTTATCAATTTGGTTACCTGTGAGGTGGAGCCGCTCCTAGAAAATTGTAGATGAAAATAGCTGCCTGAGGAAATAGCATTCCATAGGACGCGAAGAGCAAGAATTTGATCTGAAACCAGCCGAATCCCAAGCGCTCTAGGATGACATCCGTATTGAAATTAAAGACGAAGCCTTCATCTTCTTTTTCCGATTGTTGCTGCTCGTCGATCAGTACCATTTGTCATAGATTGATCGCTCTTGTTACGACACATGTGAATAAGAGAATTTTCACGAGAGCTTCCTTTTTATATGAGCGACTACAGTTTAGTTATCAATAATTACGACATAATAAAAAAAATCCCTTCTGCTTCAAATGTATTGAATTGCATACCTCAATACCTATTTTAATGACTCATTTATACTCGCTCTAGAGTTTTGTTTCAATAAGGGTATTAGATCGCAAAATGATAACTTGAATTAAGTTAATATAAGAACGAGTAGAATGCGTATTCCGTGTTTTATAAAACAAGTTACTTAACTAATCCACTCCAATTCAGAGGCAGCTACAATAATAAAAAAAAATCTTTGGACCTACGCCAAGACGAACAAACAAGAATAAATTGCCTCAATAAATAGTTATTTCGTCGCTGTGGTGCTGATGTTATTTAAATCGGGTTTATAACGCGTCTGCGTGCCTCAACTCATGTAATCACTAATCATAAACAATCTTTAGCAAGATGACGCGACCTTATTATCAAAATTAAGTGTATGTCGTTTAAAACCATATCCACAAGTTATGAAGTTACCCCATGTATATAAAACATATGTGAAATATGAGCTTATGTAATCCAAATTATACAATTATGAGCCACCACAATGAGAGAACAAACACACTAATTACAAATTATTTTCGTCCATTAGGATTAGGATTACTGTTGGGGTCAGCTGGCGGTATGGCAAACTGTCCAAAAGTAGCCGGCGGAAGGTTAGGAAGACTGAAAGCCGCTGGAGGAAGTACTGGCTGCGCCGGCCAGGACTGTTGATCCGCACCTGGTGGACTACCTCCACTCAGAAACGGTTGGGAAGTTAACGGTGGGAGCGAAGCTGTCGGTGTCAACGGTGTAAACGGAAGTACACTCGTTGGTGGAGGTGGTGGTGGAGGTTGAGGTGGGCGAGGCGGTGGAGAAGGTGGCGGTGGAGGTGGACGAGATGGTGCAGTAGCAGGACGAGGTGGCGGTGGTGGTGGATTTGGACGGGGTGGTGCTGTAGCAGGTCGAGGTGGCAGTGGAGGTGGTGCTGTAGCAGGTCGAGGTGGCAGTGGGGGTGGTGCTGTAGCTGGACGAGGTGGTGCAGTAGGAGGACGAGGGGCCATTGTAGGCGGTGGTGGCGGTGGTGGCGGTGGTGGTGGCGGCGGCGGCGGCGGCGGCGGCGGTGGTGGTGGTGGTGCAGGGACAGGTGAATCATCGTCGTCAATCGGAGGGGGTTGTTGGGGTGAAGGAGCAGGTGGGGCTGGTGAATCGTCGTCATCAATCGGAGGTGGTGGTGGAGGAGCCACAGTTGTGGTTGGTGAGGATTGATCCATCGGAGGAGTTGGAGGAGCAGTTGTGGGTGCAGCAGTTGGATTCGGAGTTGTAGTCAAAGAGCTTTCCGTTGCGGGAGCGACCAAATCCTGGACAGGTGCTGTTGCTGGAACTGGAACGATGGGTGGTGGAGGAGCAGCAGTACCAGCAGGAGCTGGGAAAATCGCAGGTGGGGCTACGGTGGGTGCTGGAGTACCGGCGGGACCAGGGAAAATTACCGGTGAAGCTGGGGCTTGTGAGGGACGAGGCTGCCTATAAGATAGAGGAGGAGGCTGTATTGGGGCCACCTTTGACCCGTACGATGGAGGTGGAGGCACTCCATAAACCGGGATCGGTCCAGGACGAGGAGATGGTGCTGGAGGAGCAGCTCCGTAAGATGAACCGTAACTATAACTCGGCTGAGGAGCAGGCATCGGTCTTGAATTAGTTCAGATAAAAAAGTTAACGTAAATTAACTGATTATGAATTGAAATATTATTTAATTGGTAATACATCCAAATGGAATTATCCATAACTGGTGGTGCTGATCCACCGTAAGGCTTTGCGGCCACAAATCCGATGGTCACCATCAAGAGGACCATAACGGCCCATCTCTTCACTGGCTTCATTTCCTTTTCTAACCAATTACAAATAAATCATAAATTCTGATGTGTGACTGAAAAATTGCAATAAAATCAAGTGCTTTGATCAGATCCAGCGCTCAACGACGAATGGTCGCAATCATTCCAATATAATCTGTTTATATATATATCTACAGGACAACCATATTTTCCCATAGTGAAAGTTGTACAATCAATATAACGGCAGAGCGTGATCCGGATGACAACACATCGTCACATAGATCTCTCTCTCTCTCAACGACAGCGCAGCGACCCATCTAGATTTACAAAACGAAGAGGAATTTCTCGCATTATTGCCACAAGACCTTGGATAAATATGAATTTGCGCAAGGACGCTTTCATTTTTCGTGATTCCCGCAGTCTGCCCGCGTTTACGCTGTGAACTATCAATACGTAATTGGGCTCTTCCCCCTTTCACTTCCGGAAGACGCTCCATCTTTATTCAACAGTTTGAAATATAATTTTAACAACTTTCTTATTTAAAAAAAAATATAAAACTTTCATTGACAATGGCAACAGTGTTTTAATAATTCAGGTATTAGATCGATGAAAGAGACATCACCATGGCAACGGGAGGGACCGACATGGATCACAACAAACCCAATCATCCGCGTTCCAAACGCTTAATCTTCACTCGGATGGCGCCCATCAGCACGACCACATCAACTCTCAATGGATTCGGCTCTCCGGCGGCGTCCAGCTCGCCGGCCCGAGGGCCACCATCGGGCGGTACGGCAGCCGACACCATGTCCAGCAATGCCATCCTCTTTGACGCCTCAAAGAGCAACCAGGTGAGCCTAAACGAAGGGTTACGCTTCGTCAATCGTCTCTTAAAGAATCGTTGGAGAGTCTCCAGCACGAGTAAAGAGCACCTCAGCTTGGAAACGTTGGCAACGGCCCGTTTGGTCGTCCTTGCCGGGCCTCAAGAGCGCTACAACGAAGCGGAATTCAACGCCCTGCGCCAGTTTGTGGACCAAGGTGGAAACTTGTTGGTACTTCTCGGTGAAGGTGGCGAGCAAACTTTTAATACCAACATCAATTTTTTGCTAGAAGAGTATGGCATCATGATTAATAGTGGTTAGTAATGATTCATTTAAGTTTATATAATGAGGAATTAATTAAGATTTGATTGGGTTTTTAAATAGATGCCGTGATTAGCACTGTTTACCAGAAATATTTCCACCCGAAAGAATGCTTGATTGAAGGTGTTCACTCTTGGAAATCGGTGGACAAGAATGATCCAATTAAATACAACATTGTTTATCCATACGGCGCCACTTTGAATGTTGCACGACCGGCCGTTGTCATGGCAACCACCAGCTCGAGCAGTCTCCCTCAAATGAGGTATGGATACCAAAACATTTATAGGAATCGTATTTAGTAATTTACTTTCTTTCCAGACCTATAGCTGCTACTTATCTCAATCCAAGGTAAAACTTTATTTTAATTGATTATTTAATTGAGTTCATTTGAAAAAATAATTTAATGTAAATTTCAATAGATTGAAGGGTACTGGAGGGAAGATTGCAGTTATAGGTTCAGTCCACGTCTTTTCAGACCTCTACGCAGAGAAAGAGGGCAATAAAATTTGGTTAGAGGATTTGATCGATTACCTAACCGATGTCAAATCATCCATCCCGAATATCGATCGTGAGCTAGAGGTAGAATATAAACTATAGAAATTGCCCGTTTCTATAAATTGATTATATGTTATTATAGATTGCAGAGTACGCAACAGTTCCGGATGTGACGCAACTCTCTTTTCAGCCGAGGGTCTGTCTGACGGAATCGGAGGAAGTGCCTTCCGATTGGACTTCTCTTTATCAGACAAAATGTAGCATGACATATTTGTCAATTGAAATCATTTCAACATTCTTTAGATATTTATTTTTATTTTAGTGTTTAACTTGGATACGGGCTTAGTACCTAAAATTCTCGATTCATTCCCACTGGTTGGAGTCAAGCACGAACCTCTCAAACTTATCCCGCCACAATTCGAAACACCTCTACCGGCGTTACAAGTATAATTTTGTATTATTATTAAATTCTAAATTAAATCAGAATAAATATTGATAATTTAAAAGGTGGCCGTGTTCCCGCCCCTTTTTCGGACGTTAAATCCACCAGCTCTGGAACTCTACGACCTAGATGCGGAATTCTCTTCCGAGCGGAACCGATTAGCTCAGCTGACGAATCGATGCAATGAGAACGATTTGGAATATTACGTTATAGAAGCCGGTCACGTATTGGGGATCATCCCTCAGCTCAAATCAATCCCGGGCGGGAATAATACGGAACGCTCTAAAAGGATAATTCATCACGTCCTGGAAAGAGTTTGTCAATTCAAAAAATCCAATCCCATTTGAATATAGAATGTATTGTATAACAATAATATTGCGTGGCTACTAATTATTATTCCCCAGTTCCAAAATATACCACAAAAAAATATAGATTGATTTTTATGCAAATTTTATGATTTAGAGCTTGGCTTGATCCTTGAGCAGGCTCTGTAGTTTTTGCGTCAGCATAATGTTACCCTTGATTTTCAACTTGCCAGTCATGTAAGCTTTTTGCGAGTTCAATTTACCAGTGACCTAGTACAGAATATACTTTTTTAAGTAACTCTTCTTTTAAAAAATATATTTAAATAAATTTACCAGATCGACCATATCGTTGTCATCCAAAGTCAAAACAACATCCGCTTTATTCGTTTTAGGTTCTCCCAGATAGATTTGGCCTGGTTTCACTTTCAAATCAACCACTGAAAAATGAAAATAATTTTAAAATATGAATAACAATAAGATTTATCAAATTAATTTACCCCAAGAGGCAGCGGGTTTCTTATTAGCCAAAATGTTCCACTGATAAACAGCATTGATTTTAGCCCCAACATCCGGATTGGCATCCAATCGTTTCTTCATCTCGGCAAAGACTTGCTCGCTCTTAAGTCCAGTCGACTGCTGGGCGCTAGGAGCCGAAACGGCCGGCGCAGCTTCCACCGATTTCAAATCAATATAAGCTCCGGAGAGGACTGGCTTGCCCGTCTCGACCACAACAGTTTCCAAGTGGATGCGCAATCCTTCGCGCCACATGTTGACTTTTAAGGTCTGGCCTGGAAGGACCGGGCTGACGAAACGGGCCTTAAAGGCCTTCATTAAGGTAGGATTGTTATTGGCGTATTGCTGGAGGACGAGGCGGCAAGAGATGCCATAAGAGGCCAAGCCATGAAGGATGGGTCGGTCGAATCCACCCATAGCAGCGAAAGATGCATCGATATGGAGAGGATTACGATCGCCCGTCAAGCGGTACAAAGCGGCCTGTTGAGACAAATAAAAATGTAATTATTTTACTCAATTTTAAAATTCGAAATGATTATACTTGATCGATGGATGTTTTGTATGTCAAGGAAGCATCAGGCTGACGTTTTGGAGGATCTACGGTTGGAATGGCCTTATCCGAAGTTCTCTTTCCACCGAAATTGCCGGAACCGACGATAAAGAGGAGCCACTGGCCAGTCACCACTTTGTCCCCAGATTCATCCACGATTTCAACTAATTATAAACATAAAATAAAATAATAATAATGAAAGCAATTACATTTATATGGGAAGGTATTACCATCAGCGATGATGGCAGCACCAGATTTCTTATCTAGAATGTCCACCACGGTGAGGGAAGCCTCTAGTTTCCCACTGGTTGGAATCTCTTTGTGAATTTCGACGTACTGCTCGCCGTGCAAAAGCTAAATAAAGGCAGAATAAATATTATTTTAAAGGCGATTAAGAAATATGAATAAGAGATTGTACTCACTCTGGGTAGGTTGACTTGGAAACCGGGCATTCCACCTGTTAGAAAACCGCTTTTAGCAAAGACCTCTTGAGCTAGAATGACACCGAAAGTTGGGAAGGCACCAAAGTTGTCATCTCCTTCGTAAATGAACCGCAGACCAGCTGGATCCGTCGTGGATGCTCCAACTAAAAAAATAAAAAGATTTTAGTTTAACTTATTTAAGGTCGATATTAAAAAAAAGTAGGCTAATTACTTGATAGAGCGTAAAGGATGACGTCATTTGGAGTAACTTCAATTTTAGCTGTAGGTGGGCGCCAATTAATAGCTTGCTCCTGACAGGAAAATTATTTTTTAGGAAATTTCTTTCAAGATAAACAAATATCGTTGAATTTCAATTACCACAGGAGAGAGTGGACCAGCCTTTTTAGCTTCTTCGTTCTCGGTTAGGTCTGCAATCACTTTCCCGAAAATAAGGCCAGCTTCTCCGATGGTTGGCGGGTGAGTCGATTCAGTGAAATCCGTGATTTCGGACCATTGATCGCGGACAGTCTCTGGGAGAACTGGATCGGAAATGTTCTCACGAAGGACTCTTCCCTGTGATCTTTCCCAGCGATCTAAGCAATCAAATCACATTTTTAGTTAAATAAATAAAAAGAAACAAAGCAATATTATTTTCTTACATTTTCCAACATATCCAGCAGCTGTGTCAATGATACCACCAGTCTCTTGACAAGATTCGTGGCAGAGCCAGAGGACAACTGGGGCAATAAGGTCTGGCCTCAGTTGCTCCATCATGTCTACAAAAGTAATTCAAAGTTTTTAAACAATTTTTGAAAAGTATATAAGAATTAACGAACCTGGAGGAAGAATGCCTTTGGTTAATCGAGAGCCAGCAGTTGGGACGAGAGCATTGCAGTGGATATTGCTCTTTCTCCCTTCAATGGCAAGAGTATTACTGAGCCCAACTAGAGCCAGTTTGGCAGAGCTGTAATTGCTCTGCCCAAAATTCCCGTGAATGCCGGAATTAGAGGAAGTCATGATGATACGGCCATAGTTTTGTTTCTTAAAGTAGGGCCAAGCTGCCCGAGTTGTAACGAAGGCACCACGTAGATGGACACGTTGAATGAGGTCCCAATCTTCGTCGCTGGTATTGGCAAAGGACTTGTCACGGAGGATTCCGGCGTTGTTAACCAGAATGTCGATACGGCCGAAATTGTCAATGGCTGTCTGGACAATCTTCTCTCCTTGTTCAACAGAGTTGTAGTCAGCTGCTGCTTTGCCACCTGAAATTAATATTTTGCAAATTTGGAGAGATAAGTAATTGATGATGTTATAAAAGTATTATTGGGACAACCTTTGGACTTGATTTCTTCCACAACTAGGTCTGCTGGGCGACCACTGGCTCCGACACCATCTCTGCCACCTCCAAGATCATTGACAACAACTGAAGCTCCTCTGGAGGCAAACCACAAGGCATAAGACCTCCCTAGACCTGTGATAATAACAAAAAGAGATTGATTGCTGTTTTGATATTTTCATTTTAATAATTGTTTTACAGCAAGTGACAAATAGAAAATTAAGGAGAACATAACTTACCACCGCCAGCTCCAGTGATAACAGCTACTCGTCCATCGAATCGTAGTTCATTTGACATTTTGTTTTACCAATAGAGAAACTTTTTCACGAAGATGTGACGGAACAAGACAGCCTGACAGCGTCGTGAAAGACAAGTGTGAGATCGATATAAAGATTATTATTACTTTGTCCAAATTACTTACTTATTTTCTGTGGGATCAAAGTGCAGAAGCTGCTTTCGAACTTGAAAAACAGCGTAGCAGAGAATTAAGAGATATCGGAAAAAAAATAAACAAGAGAAACTCTGATAAGGCTCCGTTCTCGAACGAAGATGACAAGTGGAATTTTTACTGTTTTCCATAAAACTCACATAGTTGTTTTCTCTAACGCTAGATGGCGTTCCCGAACCAAAACAAACCGTAAGCCCGCGAATACATTTTTTCTTCGAACTACACATAAGACATTACCAGTCACTCACTCACTCACTCTTATATTGGAATGTAGCTACTGTGTTTGAAGATTTCGGTATTCAAGGTATAATTTAACTCAGTAGCGCTTACTGGAGTCCTAAAATTGGAGATCATTAAGTCGTAACTACATTAACTCATGATGGTGACGCCGGTGACGCCCTTATTAACGAATCGTCTGATTTCTGGTTTCAACGTGGGTAAATACTGTGGATACTGGATATATACAGCAACGTTCATTAACGTTGAGTCTTTCAGCAATTTATAACGCGGGAAACTGGTGAGATAGTTATACCAATTAAGAGGGTTTGAAAATAAGCTTTTCTTTGCGTAAATCTATATTTAACGGTGGATTGGATAACTAATGCAATACAATTCAACAGCATGGAGAAATCTGAAATTTTAAATTACGTTTTCGAAGGTAAAAGCATCAACAGCGTTAAAATAGATGGGATCAACGGACCAGTTGACGCACTGATCGATTCGGGTTGTGATGCATGTCTAGTGAAAAGAGATATCTTGCCAGATTCGATCAAGTCCAAAATTGAACCGTGGACATCATCTTCTACATCATCTGCTACATTAGCTGACGGAAGCCCAATGAAAATATTAGGGCGCGTCAACTTGCGCGTCAGCTGTCTAGGTAAAACAATTGAGTTGCCTTTTTACGTTGTCGCAGAATTAGGTTTGGCCATGATTCTAGGTACGACTTGGATTCGAAAGAGTCGTGCTGTCTTGCAATCAGATGGTAGGAAGCTCGGAGTCACCTTTGATGGGAAGCAGAAAGAGAAGAAAGGTTGCAGGACGGACGTTTGCCCTAGTCCTTATGTGTCAGTAAAAGTGGATGGGATTAGCAAAAAAAGAAGCGCTCTAGTTGACACGGGAGCCACAAGGAGTTATATAAAAAGAGAAATAGTAACGGAACCTATAACGTCAAAGGCAATCCCAACATATAATACAACCACTATAGCCAACGGAACCCAAATAGAGGAGATGACGGAACTTGTCAGTTTGAACATTACTTTTCAAGGGATTGCCACTTGTATCGAAAACGTTGATATTGCCTCTTATATTGATGATCAATTAGTCCTTGGGATGGACTGGATTCATCAAACCCGCGCAGTAATTCAGTCAGACGGATCAAACATCATTGTGTCACAACCGCAAAATAATGAAAGGAGGAACCGTCTTATTACCTTTTTGTCAAACCAATGGAACTCAACTTTTGGATCCGTAAGCAGAATTTCCTCTCTAGTATCAAATGTGATGTAATAAGGCAGTTGTGATGATTAATTACTTTCTGTGAATTAATGATTTAAGGAGAGAGGAAAATGATTATAATGTCAACAAGTGTTTTTTTAATGAAGAATGACAAAGTATGTATTTATTTATACGTTTTCCCCGCTCATATGTCGTTGAAGCATTTTTTTTTACATGCGTTACTAATCCGTATTACGATATTTTTTTTTGTTGAATTACATTATTTTAATCGATCATAAAAAGATAGAATTCTTTCAGTATCTCGTTTTAAAAATATTTTTTTTTAAGCACGTTGGCCATCCGTATTGGACTTCTTCCAGTAAGCGAACAGGACGGCGTAGGGACAGGCGGTTATCAACTTATTATAGTAGTACTTAGTTACAGGTGGTGCAGAAAAAAAAAATCAATCGCCTCTTTCTGAGCGGCGGCGGGGCCAGCCGTCTTCCCAAAATCTATGTTGAATAAAGAAAATGAGTGTTGATACTGAGAAAAAAAAGTCGATATGAGCTTTACGAATTTTGACATTTTACCGCGTTTACCAGATCCACTGCTTTAGTATAGGCTCCGAAGGTCTCGGCGCCCGGTTGAGACTGGAGTCGTTGCCGGTTACTGTGATTAGCCTGCTACTCTTGCTTAATAGCCTGCTCAATTTCTAGGGATCTGACCCGATGAGATCTACATGAATAGTTTTTACTATTTTTTTTTTATACAATCGAATTTGATTTTCACAAGAACCCAATTCAATTTTATTTTTTAAAATATTTTAATGATATTGATATCAAATTAAAATAGAGAAATTTCTTTTAATTTCCAAGATATGCGTACATCAAGATCGATTTAAATGATAAATATTTCACCTGTGATTCACCTTGCGCTAACTAAACAAAATTAGCTAGCCTGCTAGGGATCAGAATCAAACAAATCTATCGCCTGAGTGGATGAATGTCACTACAGTCGAGACTACTGAAACTATCATTTTCGGAATTCAAAAAGGAATCGACTACGTACACTTAAGGTTTTTCAATGTGAACCAAAACTGCTGTATTGTGTGTACATATTAGAAAATAGAAATCAACAAAAATTAATCTCGATTTTCAACAAACAGGAACAGTTAAGTATACCCGTATACGACTCGATTACAGTACAACAATACATTTAAAGGCGATTCGCGCGTTTACAATCCACTTTGTGCCTCTTCCAGTGAGCCACCTGACAAGCTCGATCGCAGTACCAGACGTTCTTACAGGCGGTGCAGCGGAAAGATTGGTTGGCTTTGAAGCAATGGGCGCAGCTGTTGGTCGACTTTTTCTGCGTGGCGGAGCCGGTCGGTTTTCCAAAACCTATGACAAAGAAAGAAAGTTACTTTAAACACTATTGATATTTTTTACTTAATAGAGACAAAAACATACCTTCCCAACTTTTGAGCAGCATTCTTATCGCCATTTTGGATTCGCCTGTGACTGGTCCGAAACACGGTAAACGAACTTGAGGATCTTCAGCATCAAGACCTTTTTGATAATACATTTCGGCTTTCGTTTTGTCATCCATAAGGGCGTAGATCATGGCCATGGAGTAGCAAGCGTCGGGAAACATTCGATGATCCGTTGGATTCAATTCGATGAACTTCAAGAAGGTTTCAATAGCTTCATCACTGTAGATATTATTCTTCGCCTTCTTTTCTTTTTCATCTCTCACTCTTAAACATCCTGCCCGCGTATACAGCCAATCTGGATGATTAGGCAACAACTCCATGGCTCGGTCGAGAGCTCTCAAGCCATTTCTGTGGTTACCATTAAAGCCCCACATGCAACCTAACAAATGATGATAATCAGGGACGGAAGGATCCAGTTCGACGCAGCGCTTAGCCATTCGAAGCTTCTCCTCGTTCGAATGAGTCGCACCAAAACGAGCGAGAACGTAGAGAGCATCAGCGTCTTCAGAGTTGCGATCCAAAGCTTCCTTAGCGGCTTCGACACAGTCTGGGTAGAATTCGGAATACTCTACTATGGGATAGTCCCATTCACGCAGAGATAAACGAACGAGTTTGAAGGCTTCAGTCGTCTGTTTCCGCTTAAGATGGTCCTTTGCTTTTAATACTGATTCACAGGCCTTGTAAAACGATTGGGCAGTGATTGATCCATTTTGAGCTCGGATAGCCATCTCTTTTAAGCAATCACGATTCCTGCCTTGGCTCATAACATCCAGCTTAAGATACGGGTTCCGGGGAACTCCAGGTGGAGGGAGCGAATCAAGAAACTCAAGTAGTGCAGGGGTTGAAGGATTGTTTTCATCGAGCATGCTCTTAATCCAACGCTTTTGCCTGTCATCAATCGACATTCCTTCAGATTTCAATTGGTGCTCAGATTCGTATTTGGATGTTTCCTTTCCGAATTCGATTGCCTTTTCCAACCAGTCCTGCTCGGCTTTTTCTTTTCCATCCTGAAGTAAAGTGAGTCCTTGTTGTTTAGCGCGGTTGAGCCATCGTCTGGCTTTGGTTTCATCTCGAGCGCATCCATGGCCGAAAGCGAACAGCCTACCCAACTCGTACTGGCCTTCGGGAGATCCTTCTTCAGCGGACAACTTGATGATTTCAAAAGCCTCTTTATTCCTTTTCAGCTCAAGAAGCAGCTTCCCAAGTTGCAAGTGAGCTTCTTTATAGCCCGCTTTAGATGATGCTGCCAAGTTCCGTTCAGCCTGGATTAGATCTTTTTCGAATCCGCCAGTCCCGTTCCGGTAGTTTTGCCCGAGTAGAAACAGCCTCTCAGGCTCTCCTTTAATTCCAGTTTCTTTCTTCAAGTTTTCTTTAGTTTGCTGCATGTTGGATCCGCCGATAGCCCCACTCATCGATAGTTTTTGAAGTCTCTTCAGTGCTCCAGGGTAACCTTGATCGGCGCACAGCTTGAGGAGCTCGGCAGCTTTCTTGACGTCTATCGGACCTCCAAGACCTTCTTCCAGCATCATACCGAAGTTGTATTGGGCTGCAGCTAAGCCTTGTTCAGCCGCCTTCTGGAACCAACTTCTGGCTGATGTTAGGTTCTTCTTGCAACCGTCACCGTTCAATAAGGCAACACCGAGATTGTTTTGACCGGTAGGGCAGTCATGCTGCGCAGCTATAAGGTACCATTCGAAAGCTTTAGTGCTGCAAGGGTCGACACCTCGCCCATCTCGGTAACAGTCCCCCAAGAAATTCTCTGATTCAGCGACACCCACGTTCGGCATTATCTGATCACGGAACCGGACGAATGCTTTCTTACTAGCAGCCTGGCGACAGAGTTCCACGGCTTTGTGAAAATCTCTCGGAAGACCAGCCTTTCCTTCACTGTAGAATTTTGCCATCATGAAGAGCCCTTGAGGATTTCCCTTTTTGGCAACCGCTTTGTAAATGGCACACGCTTTTTCTTCTGAAGATGGCCCTCTCTCGTGTTCTAATTGGAGCGCCTGGGCAATGGATGTCGATATCTGGTTTTGTTTCATTGCCTCATCCAAACTATGACAGTCTTCGATATCCTCACTCGTCAACTGAAGGTTCTTGATACGGTTGATAGCTTTTTCTCCAAGAGGTACTCCTACTTTAGATTTATCGAACTCGGGATACCAAATGGTATCAGCTACAATCAGAGCACGGCAGTCTCGTTCGCGAATGATGAGCACTTCATCGCGAGGATTGATCTGTAGACCTTGTAGACACACCGCTAGAGATTCTTTGTGCATTTTCATTTGGAGGAGGACATCAGAGAGGACTCGGAAATACTTGACGTTCTTTGGATCCAACTGGATGGCGTCTTCGATGTCTTCTCTGGCTAGATCGAACTTGGAAAGACGGACTTCGCATAGAGCTCGGTTAGAGTAGAGTACTGCTTCTTCTTGATTTAAGTGGATGGCTCGAGTGTAGCAGTTCATCGCCTCTCCCCATCGCTCTTGTTTGTAAAGCTGGTTGCCTTCTTGTTTCAAGGCTTCCCATTCTTTCTTCAAGCTGGAAATGTTGACTTGGTCTTTTTCTTCTTTCGTCAGACTTTCTTCTTGCTTCTCTTTTGCGTCATTTTGGACCACGACTAAATTGAGGATGATTTTATTCAAGTCAGGTTTGCCAATGGCTGTAGCAACATTGGCCAGACATTCCATGCAGTGCTGGTACCTGTTGCGGTCGAAGGACTGATGGGCAACCCAATGCCGGACTTGCTTGGCTCTGGAAAAATACGTTTGGAACGAGGCAAACTTTGATCCAGTAGGGTAGAATGAGCTCCAATCGTCGATGATGAGTTGAAGAGACTGACTAAAGTCTGTCTTCTTGTCTCCCATCTTCTTCTTAGTAATAGGGTTGGAGAGAATGAGTTTCACCAGAAAAGGATGAAGAAGGCTGATTCCATACTGGAGATTGGAATCTGCCTCCGCCTGTTCCACTCCAGCAATCACTCCGCTTTCTCCTAATGTCATCGCTCTACAACAGTAAAAAAATAATTTCATTAATGGATCCACACGTTTTAACATAATAATTGCCAACTTACATTATCTAGCCGGATGATGCTGTTGTAATAAAGTTTGTGGAGTGTATCACTTGCAAAGTATACTCCCTAGATAGACAAAAGAGTTTTAAATTAATTCAGATAATCGCATATTGAAAACGGAGCATTCTCATACAAAAAAAAAGTTTCATTAACTTTGGAATAATGAAAATGTTAAGTAGGAAAATAAATTCGATTGCACTTAAATAAAGCATTTAACGATACGTTTTATATATCGTGCATTAGCTATGCCTTATTTCAGACTAGTTTATTCAATTTATTTTTATTATTCAGATTTTTCTTTACTTATTTAGACTTTTATTGTGTAGCTTTAAAATTTGCTAAAGCTTAGGCAACCTCTAGATCAAATGCAAATATATCAAGTTTTAAATAGCCTTTAAAAATATTGAGCAGAAATTTTTGGGGAAAGGTAATTTTTTTTAAATAATTCATCATTCTACCTTGCTTAATTGTCTAAGTTCCTGCTTGTTAGTTAACAGCTGAAAACAATTGGCCAGATTTGGTGACACCCTATATATTGCTATTCAAAAATAAATAAATAAATGCCTACACTTTTTAGTTGACACTTTCACTATTTATCTAAAGTAAATTTTACCTGATTGATTGCTCGATAGCAACTTAACTGGAACTATCATGTACTGATCTTTCCTAAAAAAGATGTAAATGTAAAAATGTAATCTTTAAATTTAAGTAAACATGTACAATAATAAAATTTACCTGATGTGGGTAAACAATATATTGCACTTGTCTAGCGGGCCACAGCAGTAATCATATACAATAGTCCAGCTTGACTACCTCAGCTCCACAGCAACTACAACATTATCATAATTTTTTAATTATTATTATGAGACTGTGACAGCAATATAAAATAATTCACCAAGATTGAGTGTGTAGGTGGTGATGAAACTCAGTAAGCCCACTTTCTCTAATAAATAAAAAATAGTGCCGTGAATTCACAATCTACTATTACCATGTAAAGAAATAAATGAAAAGGTTAAAAAACATGTTTCAATCAAATATCACAACACAAATTTACCTCAGGTGATGAAATGAATAGGACAATTTTCTGAGTGTGTGTTTTGGTGTGTATAGGTAGCTGTCAGCTGATTGCTAAATAATAATTTAAAGAAATGTTTAACCTTAAAGAGATGAAAAAAAATTATATTGAACATGGATTCTATCAATTAAATACCTTAAAGTGCCAAGAACACAATCGAAATTAAGTATAATTCACTTTTAATGAAGAGAAAATTCACTAGAAATGTGACATTCGCAGATCGAAATGAAAAAAAATATTCGTGCCTGGGGACTGGGTAAAGGGACACCTACGTTGCCAAGTCGATATGAGCCTTCCTATTCCTTCGCTTGCTTTCCGCTGCTGCCGGCTGCCGCTCCAACGGCTAACCCGCTTCAGTGCTGCGGTCTCGGGCAGTCGTGCGCTCGGCGCCCGGCAGAAACTGAAGGCCGTTCTCGCTAGTGAGTAGTGGCTAGCCTGCATGCGTACTATAGAATAGTGATCAGCATCGCATTGGCGTACGTATGCTCTCTCAAGTTGTAAATGAGCTTTTTTATAGCCCGCTTTCGATGATGCTGCCAAGTTCTGTTCGGCTTCGATTACTTATAGATCATTCACATGCTGCATTTCTTCACATACATCCTCTGAGAATCGTCAGATTTCTCGTATCCATTCCCGTAAGAGCAATACACTGGGCCTCTGTGGAGATAACCATTGATGTTAAGGAATGGAAACCTTGGATTTATGGGACAAGAGAAACAAATATGCTCTCATATTTTTAAAATCGACCAATATTATTTACCAAGGATAAATTAGCTGTGATATGGAAAAGAGGTATTATACATTTTTAAAAAATTCATGAAAAAATAGAGGATTCAAAACCTTGTCATCATAATATTCAAGCCATTTTAAGAGCTACTGCGGACGGAGGGTATGGTACCATTTCGCACAAATAGCGGAGAACGATTTGAAGAATCCTTTACTATGATTCCCTATGATTTCGGGCGATTTCGACTTGACAGATCCTAAAATACTTAACACTTGTCAACCATGAGAACAAAATAAAAAAATTAATGATTTTCAATTTATTTAGAAAAATTCATGTTTTCACTCTATGCCAAAGAAAACTTTTTTATTCAAAAATATAAATAAAGAGCGAAAATATTTTCCATAAATAATAATGTGCTTTAAACAGTTACAATATACTTTGGTGATACAACATCTATTTGTATTGGTCGAAATTACACCGTAAAAAGAAATGTCTACATCAAATGCAAAATAATATCAGTTTCCCAACAGGCTCATTTTCATCAACTGTAATAAGGCATCGGTTACGCATGTCTCTTTGCCGCTAGCTGTCGGTTCCGTGGGCTGGATGGGCTCTTCTGAAGGATCAACTGGAATGGCGAGACCTAGCTGATTGAGTTTGAGTTGATATTCTTCTCGAGCAACAGCGACTGCTTCTGAGAGCTTCTTCCAAGTATCTTCCATTGCTTGGTAATTGAGAATTCCACAGCAGGATACCGGAACTTTTTTGCACAAGACACGCCCCATCTTACGCCGAGAAAGAGCGTAGACTACCGGAAGGTCGTCTTGGCGAGCAAGGTTTAACAAATGCTCCACAGCCTCATCCAATCCACCAGTTTCTGGACAGCGCTGGATATCCGGTGCAAGAAAGATGATCTTCACTCTACGACGCTCCACTTGCTTCGTGACTTCACGTAGTCCCGCTAGCAAACGCTTCTTCATCCGTCCTTTAAAAAAAATAATAATGATTAAAAACTGATTATTATCGAATATGAATTTAGTTAAAGTCCAACCTTTGATGGGATCTTTCTTAAAAGCCCGATCTTGGAATGTTCGCAAGTGAAAGAGCATATCCCTAGCAAGCTGATCGATGTTGTCCGTCAGAATCTGATCGCAGTATTCGCGAAACCTTTTAGAGTGGAACTGATGAGGACGAAAAGAGGCGGATGATGCCGGCGGAAGAGAGAGATTTTGTAGCTTCTTTTTAGCTTTAGCTACTAAAAGAGCTTTACGAATCTCGCTCAGTTTCCGTTTCTTGTATCTTATCTTTCCACGACTGAGAACAGGTGCGCTCCTGTCCAGCACATTGGCCACCACACCCTGGCGGGCTTTCTTCTGTTTGATGGCATCCGTCTTATTTCGAGTAGTTGTCTTTTTGTTGCTCTTTCTGGCAATCTATAAAAGGAATTTTATAAGATAACATAAAAACGTTCACAATAATTTTTAAACATATACCAAAGCCAGAAGATCGAACTGGATTGGGTCGGATCTTTTAACGTTCTTTGCTTTTCTTCCCATGTCATCGCTCTACAACGGTAAACAATTTAATTATTTGATCCAGAAGTTTCAATGATTTATTTGTTAATAACTTACACTATCTAGCCAGATGATGCTATGCTATGGAGTTCAAGTAAAGTGGATCCCTTAAAGTGTTATATTTTGCTATTCAAAAACTAAATAAAATAAAATAATTTTTTTTTTTTTTTTTTTTTTTTTTTACCAAACTCTTGATTCACTTAACACTATTAATTAATAAATATTTTACCTGATTGGTTTCTCTATAGAAACTTAAATATAGCAATGACTATAGCAACTATAGCAACTCAACTGAACCCAGTAAATTAAGGCTGGCCACTCCGACTGAAAATATGGTTTCTAATTTACAATGTGGAGTGAGATGGAAAGAAATTAATTAATGCAAATTACAAAGCAAATTTCAATTTTAAAATCACAACACGAATTACTGTAGAATCAAGATGATGATGAAGATTGTCGATTGAAGATGATGAATTAGGAAATAAACATCAGTGTGTGTTGTTGTCTTGTTGATGTGTAGGGGGCTGTCAGCTGAGTGCTGAATAATACTTTAAAGAAATGTTTTACTTTTCGTACATCACACAAAATTACTATACATAGATTCTATAAATTGAATACCTTGAATTTCTAATAATGCAATCGAAATCACGAATAATTCACTTTTAATGAAGAAAAAAATGCAGTAAAACATTTCACATTCCCAATCGAAATGAAGAAATTGTAAACAACATTAGGACTGGTGGGGCTCCTGAAGGGGTGCCTACGTTGCCAAGTCGATGTAAACCTTGTAAGTCCTACGCTTATTTTCCGCTACTACCGGCTGCCGCTCCAACGGCTAGCCGACTCCACTACTGTTGTCTGGGGCAGTCGGGCTCTCGGTGGCCGGCGGAAACCAAAGACAGTTCTGGGCTTCTAACTTGAGCACAGAGCAGTGGCTAGTCTGCTTGAGTGCTAATGGGGATACGACTCGAATTGGCCTACGTATGAATAAGTGGCACTAGTTTAACTCAGATAACTTTCATTTTCGGAATTTAGAAAGAAATTGACTACGCACACTAAAAGCATGCTAAAGGCTCGGCTAAAGGTTAGTTAATCTATACATTTAGAACATTTCTTAAAAGTAGTAGATCAAAACGTATTGTGAACTCGAAAAGGCCACCCGGCAATGTTAATGAATGTAACTAGTGGAACTCGGAACAACTTTCTTTTACGGTGATAAAAAGTAGTGGACTGCGCACCCTGTTTAAAGTTCCTAGATTCGTACACCTAATTTTTGGGACAATTTAAAAAAGGAAATCGGCATTTCTGTATTAAAAACCCATTAGAAAACGAACTTCTTGATTTTAAGATAAAAGGTTCAGTTACAACAAGACATATTTAAGAGCGATTCATGCTTTTACAATCCACTTTGTGCTTCTTCCAGTGGGCCACTTGACAAGCTCGATCGCAGTAACAGACGTTCTTACTTCTTACAGGCGGTGCAGCGGAAAGATTGGTTGGCTTTAAAGCAATTGGCGCACTTGTTAGTCGACTGCTTCAGTGTGGAGGAGGAGGCGCTGGCTTTTTTCTCAGCAGCTGTGACAAAAGAAATAAAAAGATTAAGTTTTTTAATTATTTATTCAGAGGAAATTCAATACCTTCCCAAGCATTGAAAATGATTCTTGTCATCTTCTTTCCCAGAAAGTCGTCTTTGTCCGGTTCGAAACACGGTAAACGGACTCTAGGATCTTCAGCTTCTAGACCTTTTTGATAATACGCCTTGGCTTTAACTTTATCGTTCGTGATAGCGTAAATGTGGGCCAAGAAATAGCAAGCATCGGGAAACATTCGGTGTTCCGTTGGATTCGAAGACAGGAACGTCAAGTAGGCTTCAACAGCTTCAGGACTGCGTTTGTTCTTCATTCTTAATAACTGTGCCCGACCAAACAGCCAACCTGAATAATTAGGTAAAAGCTCTGTGGCTCGGTCGAGAGCTCTCAATCCATTTCGATAGTCTCCGACATAACCCCACACATTACTTAAAAATTGATGAAAATCAGGGACAGAAGGATCCAGTTCAACGCAACGCTTAGCAATCTGCAGTTTTTCTTCTGTCGACTGAGTTGTATCGAAATAAGCGAGAACGTAAAGAGCGTCAGCGTCTTGAGAGTTACGATCTAAGGCTAGTTTTGTGGCTTCAACACATTCCGAGTAGAAATCCGAAAACAGCACTATAGGCTGGTCCCATTCACGCAGAGATAAACGAATGAGTTTGAAAGCTTCAGTCGTTTGCTGCTGGTTAAGAAAGTCCGTTGCTTTGCTCACCATTTCACAAGCATTGAAGAACGATTTGGCAATGGTAGATCCATTTTGAGCTCGGGATGCTAACTCTTTTATAGATTCAGAAGTCATGCCATTCATGCTACGAACAATTGGAGTTTCGGAAGGCCGTCCATCTCGAAGGTAGATTTCAAGAAGTTCGAGATAATGAGGTGTAGATGGATTATTTTCATCAAGCTGGCTGGAAATGAAACGTCTTTTTCTTTCTTCTATTGAAATGCCTTCAAGCTTCAATTGCTGCTGAGTCTCGAATTCCGAAATTTCCTTTCCAAAATCGATTTCTTTTTTCACCCAGGCCCAATCATCTTTGGATATTTCTCCTCCTTCCGAATAATCATATCTTAACAAGAGTCCTTGTTGTTTGGCTCGGTTAAACCATCGCCTGGCCTTGCCTTCATCTCGATCGCATCCATGACCATAAGCGTAGAGCAATCCCAACTCGAACTGCCCTTCTACGGATCCTTTTTCGGCGGATAATTTGATGAATTCAAAAGCCTCTTCATTCTTCTTCAGATCTAGAAGCAGCTGCCCAAGTGGTAAATTAGCATCAGAATAGCCCACTTTGGTTGCTTCTCTCAAGTGCCGTTCAGCCTGGATCAGGTCTTTTTCGAATCCACCGGTCCCGTTTTGGTAGTTTTGACCGAGTAGAAATAAGCTTCCAGGATCTGCTTTCTCCGCTGCTTTCTTGAGGTTTTCTTTGGTTCTCTCAACGGCGGATCCCCCTAAGGCTCCACTCATGATTAGATTTTGAAGCATCTTGAACGATCCAACGTTACCTTGGTCGGCTAACAACTTGAGTAGCTCGCCAGCTTTCTTGGCATCTATAGGTCCTCCTAGACCTTTTATAAGCATGAAAGCGTAGTTTTTCTGGGCAACATTGAAGCCTTGTTCAGCCGACTTCTGGTACCAGCTTCTGGCCGATGTCTCGTTCTTCTGGCAACCGTCGCCTTTGAGTAAAGCGCGACCTAGATTGTTTTGAGCGGTTGCATTACCATGCTGCGCACCTCTTAGGTACCATTTAAAAGCTTCAGTGCTACTTTTGTCGACACCTCGTCCATCCGTGTAACAGATACCCAGGAAACACTCTGCATCAGCGACACCTGCGTTGGGAAGGATCGTATTTCGGTATCGGTAAAAAGCTTTCTGACCGGCGGCCTTACGGCACAGTTCCATGGCTTTGTGAAAATCTCTTGAAAGACCACCCTTTCCTTCACTGTAGTAAAGTGCCATATTGTAGAGCCCGGAAGCGCTTCCTTTTTTTGCCGCCGCTTGAAAAATTTCAAATGATTTTGTTTCTTGAATTTTCTTCGCAGAAGATGACACGGTCTCGTATTCTAATCGCTGCGCCTGGTCAATCGATTTCAATATCTGGGTGATTTTCGTTAATTTATCCAGATTTGGGCACTCTTCGATATCCTCATCCGTTAAAGGGAGGCTCTTGATACGGCTTTCCATTTTCTTGAATTCTACTTTCTTTTGTTCGGGACTTGCTCCTAACATGGATTCACCAAACACTGGATACTTATCCGTAATATCAGATGCAACGAGAGCACGGCAATCTCGTTCACGAAGGATGAGCACCTCATCGCGTGGATTGATCTCAAGGCCCAATAGGCATGCTTCTAGTGATTCTTTGTGCAATTTCATTTCGAGGAGAACTTGTGAGAGAACACGAAAATACTTTACGTTCTTTGGATCCAACTGGATGGCATCTTCGATATCTTCTCGTGCTAGATCGAACTTGGAGAGGTTGAATTCGCATAGAGCACGATTAGAGTAGAGTACTGCTTCTGCTTGATTCAAATGGATGGCCTGAGTGTAGCAGTTCATCGCCTCTTCCCAGCGTTCCTCTTTGTAAAGCTGATTGCCTTCTTGTTTCAAGACTTCCCATTCTTTCTTCAAGCTGGAAATGTTGACTTGGTCATTTTCGTCCTTTGAAACACTTTCTTCATGTTTCTTTTTTCCGTCATCTTTGACTGCAACTAGATTGAGGATGATTTCGGCCAAGTCAGTTTTGCCAACGGCTGTAGCAACATTGGTCAGGCATTCCATACAGTGCTGGTACCGATTGCGGTCGAAAGATTGATGGGCAACCCAATGCCGGACCTGTTTGGCTCGTGAAAAGTACGTCCGGAAGGAAGCAAACTTTGATCCAGGTGGATAGAATATGCTCCAATCTTCGATGATGGCTTGAAGAGACTGACTAAAGTCTGCCTTCTTATTTCCCAGCTTCTTCTTCGTGATAGGGTTGGATTGAATGAGTTTTACCAAGGAAGGATGAAGGAGGCTGATTCCATACTGGAGATTGGCATCTGCCTCTGCCTGTTCCATTCCAGCAATCATTCCGTTTTCTTGTAATGACATCGCTCTAAAAAAAGGAAAAAAAAGGAAAAAAAAGAGAGAGTTAACTCATTTTAAAACTTTAATGACTTAATTAACTAATTAATTAATTAAAAACCGACTCAGATTATCTAGGTAAGGTAAGGTAAGGTAGATATGTCGTTGGTAAATGGTAATGGAGATTAGGTTGTAGATTGGATCACAGAAAAAACTTTAGTTCCTATTTAGATAAGAGTTTCTAATTAAATTAGATTATCACATATGGGTATACAGCATTCACTCCCTCTTAAAATTCTACTATTAACCTAGGATTAAAGCATAAAGCCAATTACTTTTGGGAGAAAAAAATGGGCTTTTACTTTCTAAACTGTTCCATGAACCAGCAAACTCTATTCAATAAAATATTTCCACTTTATTTCTTTTATTTATTTACATTTATATCTGTACCATTTTCCCAAAGTAGAAAAAATATGTATATAATATATTAATATTGTTATTAATAATAGATGTATAGGCTATATTATTCAATAATATATATTTTTTTTTTTTTGCTTTCAAATCATCATATCTACAACTCAATCAACCTCTAGATTACAAGCTTCTATTTGAAATCTATTTATAGCAAAACTATTGAATGGAAATTTAAGGCAAACATTTATTTAAATATTTACGACTAGTCGACTACCATTTACCACATGCATGCAAGTAGGTGGACTACTATTTCTTGATTAAGTCATTGAAATCTGTTTTTACTATTTTTAAAATATAGGCTATTAAAAATGTACTAATGATAATCTTTTCAATTATTCTAATTTAAATCATCCACAATTTTTAGCACTTCCAATAATATTCATTTATAACTATTGTACCTAGTTGTATTGCTCAATTTATAGCACTTGATTGTAATTCAAATAGGACTGATGATCTTCCCTAAAGAGAGATAATATGTATGAATTTAAATATAAGCTCTGAATTCATGATAACATCTAAAATAATAATAATATTTACCTGTGAGGGTGAACAACTGAACTATTCCCACGGCCCACTGTATGTAGTTAGGTCACAGACCCTATACAAACGGTCTACCTAACAATAAATTTATGGATACAGGTTAAGAAGTATGTTTTGCTTAAAACTCACACTACAAATTACCTGAGATGATGGAATGAGTATGAAAATTCTCTCAGAGCGAGAGTGAGTGAGTAGGCATGCATGTGCTTGAAAATACAAAGCAGTAATTGTCAACCTAGCTGGTATCAACATAACAAATGGTGAAATGATACTAAAATTCTGAAAAGTAGAAATCGAATACCTTTAAAACCAACAATACCAGCTATTAACCTAATTGATAAAATAACTCGTAAAATGGTAAAAATAAAATAAAAGAATACTAGAAACGTTGTAGCTTGTACGTTTCCAAATCGAATTGAGGAAAATATGGATGAAAAAATTGGGACTAGCTAAAGGGCACCAGCGTTGCCAAGTAGATATAATTAGTCGTCTTGTTCCTACTCTCATGCTCTGGTTGACTGGTTCTCCGCGACTGCCGGCTGCCGCACCACAAACCATCGGCTCCATTGCTGTGGTCTCGCCGTCTGATGGAAACTCAAGTGCGATCTAGTGCTAGTGGCTAGCCTGCTTGAGTACTTAAAGGGAATTAAGGATAAGACTCGAAGAGGCCTACTTATGAAGTGAACGTGAAAGGTTGTAACTCGAATAGTTTTCATTACACAGAATTCAATAAGAAATTGACTAAGCACGCTGAAAAAGCTTCTAAAATCTCTATACACCTACTACATAAAAAGTAAACCAAAATTTCTGTATTGAGAACACGATAGAAATTGAAACCAGCGAAAATGAATAATCTTGATTTTAATCAAGAACAGTATGGAAAGAACTCAGTTGCAACAACACATTCAAGGGCGATTCAAACGTTTGCAATCCACTTTGTGTTTCTTCCAGTGGGCCATTTGACAAGTTCGGTCACAGTACCAGACGCTCTTACAGGCGGTGCAGCGGAGAGATTGATCGGTTTTGAAGCAATTGGCGCAGTTGTTGGTCGTCTTTTTCTGTACGGCAGCGGCGGCAGCGGTAAGCGCAGAGGTGACTTTCGTTTTTCCTAAACCTGAGGCAAGTAAAGAAACTGATAAATATGATTTTGAATTTTAAAATTGTTTTCCATTGACAAATGTATACCTTCCATAGCCTTTAACATCCTTTGCATCATCATCTTTGGCGGAAAATCGTAGTCGACTGGTTCGTAGCACGGTAGACGGACTTGAGGATCTTCAGCATCCAGACCTTTTCGGTAGTACGATTTGGCTTGAGTGTGGTCACCCGAAATGAGGTAGATTTGGGCAAGACAGTAGCAAGCTTCAGGATATTTCCGATGATCCCTGGGATTTGATGAGATGAACTTCAAGTAGGCTTCAGCATTGTCAGCACCGTACTTCTCTTTTTCTCCCAATCTGATGAAAGTTGCACGGTCATACAACCAATCTGTCTGATCAGGCAACAATTCCAAAGCTCTGTCGACAGCTCTCAATCCGTTTTTATGGTCACCAATAAAGCCAAGCACACAGGCCAATAAATGATGAAAATCCGGAACGGAAGAATCCAGTTCGACGCAGCGTTTGACCATTCGCAGTTTCTCCTCATTCGATCGAACCGTGCCAGTGCGGACGAGGACGTAAAGAGCATCAGCGTCCTGAGGGTTACGATCCAAGGCTTTCTTTGCAGCTTCGACACAATCGGAGTAGAAATCGGAAAACTCTATAATGGGCAAGTCCCACTCACGAAAAGACAATCGGTAGAGTTTGAAGGCTTCATTAATTTTTTGACGGGAGAGGAAGTCGATTGCTTCTTCCGCGATTTGACAGGCTTTGAAAAAGGATTGAGCAGTGGGAGATCCATTTCTAGCTCGCGACATTAACACGTCCATGCATTTTGCAGTGATGCCTTTCATGCTCCGAACATTTGGGGTAAGAGGAGGACGTCCACCAGCAGGAAAACTGGCATCAAGAAATTGGAGGAAAGAAGATGTGACTGGATTGTTGGGAACCACTTTGCTGGTAATGAAGCGTCGTTTTCTTTCTTGAAGTGACATCCCGTCAGACTTAAACCGCTGTTGAATTTCGAAATCCAAAACTTCCTTTCCGTATCCGATTTCTTTTTCCACCCAGACATCGGAGGATTTTTCTTCGCCATCATGACTGTGCAGTTGATACGATAATCCTTGTTGAAAAGCACGGTTGAGCCAACGTCTGGCCTTCCCTTCATCACGATCGCATCCGTGGCCGTAAGCGTAGAGCAATCCCAACTCCAACTGCCCTTCTGGTGATCCTTTTTCGGCGGCCAACTTGATAAACTCGACTGCTTCTTTATTTTTCTTCAACTCTAGAAGCAGCTTCCCAACTGGTAAATGGGCATCTGCCAAACCCGCTTTGGAAGCTTCTCTCAAGTACCGTTCAGCCTGGCGGAGATCTTGGTCAAATCCACCGGTTCCGTTCAGATAATTTTGACCAAGTAGAAGCACGCTTGCGGGATCTCCTTTTTTAGCAGCTTTCTTCAGGTTTTCTTTCGTTTTATCCATGGTTGTTCCACCAAGAGCTCCACTCATAGTTAGTTTTTGAAGCCTATCCAATGCTCCAGGTGTTCCTTCTTTGGCGGACACCTTGAGGAGCTCTGCAGCTTTCTTCACGTCTATCGGACCTCCACGACCTTCTTCTAGCATCATCGCGTAGTTGTACTGGGCTTCAGCGAGGCCATGTTCAGTCGCTTTCTGGAACCAACTCCTGGCTGATGTTTCGTTCTTTCTGCAACCATCGCCGTTCAACAAAGCGAGACCAAGATTGTTTTGGGCGGTTGGGCAATCGTGCTGAGCGGCTTTAAGATACCATTCGAAAGCTTTAGTTGTACATTGGTCGACACCTCGTCCATCTCGGTAGCAGTTACCCAAGAAAGCTTCGGCCTCAGCGACACCCACGTTCGGTAATATCTGCTCTTTAAAGCGGATGAAAGCTTTTTGACTAGCAGCCTTCCGACACAGCTCCACGGTTTTAGGAAAATCTCTAGGAAGACCACCCTTTCCTTCACTGTAGAATCTTGAGACGTTGTAGAGTCCTTCAGCGCTTCCCTTCTTCGCTGCGGCTTCAAAAATGGCAAATGCTTTTTCATTACAGTCCCGAGTTGTAGACTTTGCTCCATGTTCGTATTGGTGAGCTTCAGCGATGGATTGGGAGAGCTTGACGCGCTTCAGAAAACTATCCAAATTTGGACAGTCTTCTATATCCTCACTCATCAACGGGAGGTTCTTCATACGGCTCTCCAATTTCGCGAACTGCTGTTTCTTTTCTTCAAGACTTGCTTCTAAAATGGATACACCAAACGCAGGATTCTTAGCCGTTTCATCGGATGCAATGAGAGCACGACAATCTCGTTCACGAACGTTGAGAACTTCATCCCGGGGATTGATCTGAAGGCCTTGCAGACATGCCTCTAGTGATTCTTTGTGCAATTTCAATTCGAGGAGAACTTCAGACAGAACTCGAAAATACTTGACGTTCTTTGGATCCAACTGGATGGCATCTTCGATGTCTTCTCGGGCAATATCGAGTTTGGAAAGACGGAGTTCACATTGGGCTCGATTAGCGTAGAGTACAGCTTCTCCTTGGGTCAAGTGGATGGCTTGAGAGTAGCAGTTCATCGCCTCGCTCCAACGCTCTTGCTTGTAAAACTGGTTTCCTTCTTGTTTAAAGGCTGTCCATTCTTTCTTCAAGCTGGAAGTGTTGACTTGATCCTTTTCTTCTTTCGTCAAACTTTCTTCTTGTACCTCTTTTCCTTCATCCTTTGAAATACTTTCTTCTTGTTTCTCTTCTTCGTCTTCTTTGATTGCGACTAGATTGAGGATGGTCTTAGCTAAGTCAGGTTCGCCAATGGCTGTAGCAATATTGGCCAGGCATTCCATGTAGTGCTGGTATCTATTAGAGTCGAAGGACTGATGGGCCACCCAATTCCGTACCTTCTTAGCTCTAAAAAAGTACGTTTGGAATGCAGCAAACTTGGATCCAGGTGGATAGAATAAGCTCCAATCTTCGATGATGGATTGAAGCGACTGACTAAAGTCCTTCTTCTTATTTCCTATCTTCTTCGCCGTAATAGGGTTGGATTGAATGAGGTTCACCAAGGAAGGATAAAGAAGGCTGATTCCATACTGGAGATTGGCATCCGCTTCTGCCTGTTTCATTTCAGCAACCACTCCAATTTCTTCTAATGATATATTGCTCTATAACGGAAGGAAATTTAATTGAATAATCAATCCCATTGTTTTACAAATTTGATTAATTACTAACTCACATAATCTTGTTGGATGTTGCGTTTGAATTAACGTTCGAGCTTAAATTGTAGTTTGGACAACATCAATCATTGTTCCTAGATATAAATACATGTTTAAAATTAATACAGATGATTACAAATTGGCGTGCTCGAGCATTTAGAAAATTAAAAGAGCAAAAAATAACTTAGGAAAACAGAGATTTGTATTTTTAGTTCAAAAATAAAAATAATATTTGCGCTAATTTGAAGTTCCAGGCCTTATTTCGGGTAAATATATTTAGTTTAGTTTACATTTCCCACTATATAAGCCTCATTTAAAAATAAGGTATTATTACATTGTTAAATGGAATACCAGTTGAAATTGCTTTAAAATATTTGAAATCGTTTATCACCTATTTTACCTATAGATTTAATGCTAAGGCTATCGAATCTATTTTTATAATTAAATATTTAAATGGAAATTTCTGATTTTTTAAAGTTAATTTTTACTTTGGACAACTGATTGTAGACGTTTTCAAGTTTATGTTTATTCCTTTACAGCTGAAAAAATTTGCTTGGGCACAGAGTAGCACCCCGTTTTTTCTAATTAGAAAATAAATAATATATAAATGCCATTTTTAATCAAAACTTCCAATATTGATTGTTCATTCTGCCTCCTTAATTATGGCTAAAACTACTTTATACTAAAATTTCATGTACTGATGCATGAATTTAACACAATTATTAATTTAAGCTCTCAAATAATATACCCAACATCTAAATAATAATAAGACTTACCTACAGTAAAGGCAAATGATGAAACTATGGAACCTATCCCAGACGAATCAGTCATCAGACGAATCAGTCATCTGTGTACCTCATCAATTTTCCTCCAAGGCTGTGTCAATACAATAATAACATATTAATAAATAATTGAATGGGAATTTTAATAGATGAGAATAGTAGTTCACCTGGATCAAGAGTACTGCATGTATTTGTATACGTGATGAAAGAGCTCTCTCAGGCTAGGGATATTTTCCCGATTCCCACAATCTGCAACAATAATGGAGAGAATTTTATTTAAAATGCAATAAAAGAAGGTGCATCTCAATTAAATATGGAAGCAAAACTTACCAAATAATTCAGATCATGGAATAAAATAATAAAGGTGATTTTTACAAGTGTAGGCAGGTGCTTAATACAGCACTATGTTCAACCTGGTATTAAATGCACACGTTAGTGGAATGCTACCATCCATGAACTTTATAAATTGCATACCTTTATTTCCCAAGAAAATGCACGAAAAATTCAGTTAAAGAAAAGAGAGAAAAAAATGGATAAAAACGTTGGCACTTGAAAAATTGAAAAGAGAGAATGTTGTGATGGTAAAAGAAAGTGGAAGCCGCTAGAGGGAAATAGAGCCTGCGTTGCCAAGTCGATATGAGCCTTCCTTTTTCTAGTGCTTTTCCGCTTCAACCGACATTCGGTAGGCGGCACCCGTGGCTCTACTGTTGTTGTCTGGGCCTCACGGGATCTCGGCGACCGGTTGAGAGAAGGCTGACAGAGTCGGTGCTGAATGGATGGCTAGCATGCTTGAGTGTAAGGATCGACTCGAATAGGTCCACCGCCTTCTTGAATGAATTTTATTATGTTATAACTCGAATAATAACTTTCATTTATGGAATTTAAAAAGAAATTACCTAAGTAGTCACCAATTGAAAAGAACACGTCTTATCGTGTGGAACTGCGCTAATCGATTCTGGTGGTTACCTTCAAGTTTTGTAAAAACAAAAACAAATAAAACGAACAAACTGCAATAATTTATGGTAATTACGATCTAAAACTACCATTCATTCTTCCTACATATGTATACATAAGATCAGGTAAACTAAGTTTTTTTTCCCCTGTTAACTAAAACAAGTTCGGTAGAAACTTAAAAGTACCTTACTTGGCGGATACATTCAAATTGTGCTACATAAAATTTTTTAGGTAAACAAGTGGCAAAAGAAAAACTCTTTACTCTCGAAACTCAAAATGAGTTGATTATCAAATTGAACTCAGCTATAAACTTAAGTATATTTTTTTTTAAGAAACGGATTTAGAATGATGGAAGAGAATTCAGTTCAAGCATTATATATTGAAGGACAATTAATACTGCTACGACAATATAGTCAAATAAAAAAAATATGTAATCAACTTCTTATTAATTTGAAATATACAGAAAAGTGAAAATTAAGTTGACCATTTTGTTCGTGAATAATTCTTAGTGCTCAAACGTTTGCAATCCTTTTTGTGCTTCTTCCAGTTGGCCAATTGACAAGTTCGGTCACAGTACCGGACGCTCTTACAGGTAGTGCAGCGGAGAGATTGCGCTTTTTAAGCAATTAGCACAGTTGTTGATTGACTTTTCCTGCGGGTTTCCGCCATCGTCAACCGTTCTTCTTTGAGGCATCTCCAATAAGGGCACCTCTATACCTTGTGAATATGCGTCGAGCATCATTCTCGCAAACTTTTTCGGCAGAAAGTCATCCTTAAATGGTTCAAAACATGGTAAACGGATTCCATAGTCTTCAGCCTCTGGACCTTTCTGATAGTAAATTTTGGCTTTCGGAACGTCCGAAATAACGGATATCTGGAAAAGGTAGTAGCAAGCCTCCGGAATATTGCGGTTGTCGATTGGATTTGATGATATAAACTTCAAATAGGCTTCAGCAACATCAACACCGTGCTCCTTTTTCTTCTCTTCGCGTTTTTGATACAGCAGTCTTAATAAATAAAAGTAATAAATAAATAATAAAAGCTTTGCCCGTCCAAACAACCAATCTGTTTGATTAGGCAACAACTCTATGGCTCGATCGGCAGCCCTCAATCCGTTTTTATAATCACCGCCAACAATTTCCTATGTACAACTTAATAATGGATGAAAATCAGGTACGGAAGGATCCAGTTCGATGCAGCGTTTAGCCATTCGAAGTGTCTCCTTTCTTGAATGAGTTGAATCCAAATAGGCGAGAACGTTAAGAGCGTCAACGATGTGAGAGTTACGATCCAAGACTTCCTTGGTGACTTCGATACAATCCAAGTAGAAATACGAATACACTGGTATGGATAAGTCCCACTCACGGAGAGATAGACGAATAAGTTTGAAGGCAGCATTTGTTTCTTTTCGGTTAAGAAAACCCATTGCTTTTCCTATGATTTCAGATCCTTATTATTATTTAATTGGCGATGAATTCGAATTTCGATACATTCAGTTCTAGTTACAGTATATAAATGGTAAAATATCTTTCCACTCTACGGACGCAAAATGAATTGATGGTAAAAGTGAACTCGACAGCAAACCTTTAGTATTGATTTCAAAAGAAACAGATACAGTATGCGATGGAAAATGATCCAGTTCAAACCAAATACTGAAGGGCAATTTATACTGTTGCAATGATATAAAGTATAGTTAGTAAAATTAAATTGAACAATACACTTTTGGTTGACCATTTTGTTTGATGAACTAATTTTGAGCACTCAATCGTTTACACTCCACTTTATGAATCTTCCAGTGGGCCACTTGACAAGCTCGATCACAGTACCAGACACTCTTACAGGCGGTGCAGCGGAGAGATTGATCGCTTTTTAAGCAATTAGCGCAGTTGTTGATGGTCAATTTTTTAAGTATGGTAGCGGCGGCATCGGGTGATTTTTCCAGAGGCATCTTCCTACCTTCCGTAGCCTTGAGCAACATTTTTGTAATCATCTTTGCCGGAAAGCTGTCGTCGACAGGTTTGAAACCGGCAATCGGATTCGAGGGTCTTCAGCCTCCACAGCTTTTTGATAATACATTTTGGCCCTCTTTTCATCTTCCGTAAGAAAGTAGATTTGAGCAAGGCAGTAGCAAGCCTCGGGAAATTTACGGTGGTCCGTTGGGTTCGATGAGATGAACTTTTAGTAAGCTTCAGCTGCATCAACATCACGCTTGTTCCAGTTTTCATTGTCCTCATTAAGTCTTATATATGTTGCTCGGTTATACAGCCAATCTGGATGATTAGGCAACAACTCAATTGCTCGGTCGAGAGCCCTCAATGCATTTTTATGTTCTTTCACAAAGCCCAACATACAAGCAAACAAATGATGAAAGTCAGGGATGGAAGGATCCAGTTCGACACAGCGTTTAACCATTCGCAGTTTCTCTTCATTCGACTGAGTCATGTCGATTCGGGCGAGAACGTACAGAGCATCAGAGTTCTGAGAGTTTTGATCCAGGGCTTTCTTTGCGACACGAATGCATTCCATGTAGAATCCTGAATATTCCATGATGGGTAAGTCCCATGTACGCTGAGAGAAACGAAAGAATTTGAAAGCATCATTGATCGTTCTTTTTTGCTTGAGAAGGTCTATAGCTTGATCCAACATTTCACAGGATTCGAAAAAAGATTGAGCTGTGGTAGATCCTCTTTGAGCTCGGGAAACTAATTCGTTTATGAATTCCTGATTGAATCCTTTCATGCTCTGAACTTTTGGACTAAGGCCAGCAGCACGTTCACCTGGAGGAAACGCATTGAATAACTTGAGGAACGATGAAGAAGCTGGATCCTTTAGGTCAAGTTCGCTTGTAATGAAACGTCTTTTCCTTTCTTGAATTGACATCCCGTCGAACTTTAAATGTTGTTGTGTTTCGAATTCGGATGTCTCTCTTCCGAAGTCGATTTCTTTTTCAACCCAGTCCTCAATGGCTGCTTCTTCTCTATCAGGATAAATCGGTTTAAAAGAGATACCTTGTTGTTTAGCTCGGTTAAGCCAACGTCTTGCCTTGCCTTCGTCACGAGCGCATCCATGACCGTAAGCGAACAGCCTACCCAACTCGTACTGACTTTCAGTGGATCCTTTTTCGGCGGACAACTTGATGAATTCTAATGCCTCCTCATTCTTCTTCAACTCTAACAGCAGCTTCCCCAGTGGTAGATAAGCATCGGCATGGCCTATTTTAGATGCTTCTCTCAAGAGCCGTTCAGCCTGGCGTAGATCTTTGACGAATCCGCCGGATCCATTCAGGTAATTTTGACCAAGTAGAAAAATGCTTGAAGGATCTCTTTTTTTTGCTGCTTTCTTCAGGTTTTCTTTCGTTTGTTCTATGGTGGATCCTCCAAGAGCTCCACTCATTGATAAATTTTGAAGCCTTTCCAATGCTCCTGGTGTACATTGATCAGCAGACAGCTGCAGCAACTCGGCAACTTTCTTGCAGTCTATGTGCCCACCACGGCCTTCTTCAAGTACCATAGCATAATTGTACTGACCTTCACCAAGACCATGATCAGCCGCATTCCGGAACCAACTCCTGGCTGAAGCCTCGTTTTTTTTTACAGCCGTCGCCGTTCAACAAAGCGAGACCAAGATTGTTTTGGGCGCTTGGGCAATCGTGCCGAGCGGCTCTAAGGTACCATTTGAAAGCTTCAGTGCTACATTGTTCGACACCTCGTCCATCTCGATAACAGTTACCCAAGAAAGCCTCGGCCTCAGCGACACCTACGTTGGGCAATATATTCTCATTGAATCGGAAGAAAGCTTTTTGACACGCAGCCTTCCGACAAAGCTCCATGGCTTTATGAAAATCTCTTGGAAGACCAGCCTTTCCTTCACTGTAGAATCTTGCGACATTATAGAGTCCTTCGGCGCTTCCCTTTTTCGCTGCGGCTTCAAAAATGGCAAAGGCTTTTGCTTGACTGCCCTGATGAGTAGCAGCAACTCCGTGTTCAAATTGGTGAGCCTCACCAATGGGTTTGGAAAGCTGGGAACGTTTTATTAATTCGTCCAGATTTGGACAATCTTCAATGTCTTCACTAGTTAACTTTAAGCACATGTAACGGACGAGCTTTTTCACAAATTTGTCATCTATTTTTTCAAGAGTTCTACCTACTGTTGATCTACCGAAAGCAGGATTCTTATCTGTTAAATCAGATTTCATCAGAGCACGACAGTCTCGTTCACGAACATTGAGAACTTCATCGCGAGGATCGATCTTTAGGCCCCGTAGACATGTTGCTAGGGATTCTTGGTGCATTTTCAGTTTGAGAAGAACTTCAGAAAGGATTCGAAAATACTTGACATTTTTTGGATCCAACTGAATGGCATCTTCGATGTCCTCTCGAGCTAGATCGAACCTGGAAAGATGAAGTTCGCATAAGGCTCTGTTAGAGTAAAGCACTGCTTCTCCTTGGTTTAAACGGATGGCTCGTGTATAACAGTTCATTGCCTCTCTCCAGCGTTTTTGTTTGTAAAACTGATTTCCTTCTTGTTTTTTGGATGCCCAATCATCTTTCTTTGAGCTGGCAACGTTGACTTTACCATTTTCTTCATCATCATCATCTTCAATATGAATTAAATTGAGTATAATCCCGGCAAATTCAGGTTTCCCAATGGATGTTGCAACTTTTGCCAGACATTCCATAAAATGCTGGTATCTATTAGAGTCTATGGACTGATGGGCAACCCAATTCCGTACCTTCTTGGCTCTAAGAAAATACTTTTTGGAATCGACAAACTTTGATTCGGCTGGGTAGAATAAGCTCCAATCGTTGATAATGGCTTGAAGAGACTGACTAAAATCTTTCTTCTTATTCCCCATCTTCTTCGCCGTAATAGGGTTGGATTGAATGAGCGTCACCAAGGAAGGATGAAGAAGGCTGATGCCATACTGGAGATTGGCATCGGCGTCTGCCTTTTCTATTCCATGAACCGGATTATCTTGCAACGACATTGCTAGCTGCTCTATAACAGTATAGTATAAATGCTGATTAAGTAATCCAAATGTAATATAAAATTTGTATTTCGGTACTAAACTTACATAATTTAGCTGATATACGACCAGGGGGGTTATTTAAGTGAAGATGTAGATTATTTGGATTTTGGCCGCTAATAGATCGCCTCTCCTAGATTGATTAAAAGTTAAAAATACGTTTAAATTATTTCATACCAACAGTACCGTATACTATGGAAATATATAATTGGTAATTTAAGCTTCTGGTAATTTAATGCGTCAATATGTCGTGGTCAACTGGGTCTCCTGCCGTACGATGTGTCGATGTCGACTCAACCGCACTCTAAACTATTTGTTAGAAGAAAGACACGTATAACTTCTATAAGAAAGGGTAGAGATGTGAACTTTGCAGTTCTAGTTTTCTGCTACCTACGTCTATATATGGAGGTTGCCAAGTATACTACAGGCATAGAAAACAAATGCGAAGGAACTTTCTAGAGGTGCAACCACGATCCCGCCGCGTGGTGTGACTCACACAGGATGTGTGAATATTATAGATGTGGTATATACATAATAATGTATATAGCTGTATAGATAATATCAGAGCATGAACAGTCCCGGGTTGACTACGATCCATTCAAGGGAATCGTTGGGATGGAAGGTGATTGAATCATCTTTTCCAAAGTCAATTGGGGGTTCCAAAACATCAAGGAGCCCTGACGTTCGAGCTAAAATTCGCAATAAGACTCGTTACAGCACCAATGACAGATCGTTCCAATCAATCGAACTATTTATAGGACCACAATCCCCACCTTAACGGTAACTCATATTTTCTTTATTATTCTTCATTATTATTACTATTTACTAACATATTTGATTAACTTCTCTTTTCATGATACTGCCGGACGGGTGCACTCCCCCGGTCGGACGGGCCGGGCAATGGACGGGGTCGGACGGATGCGGTCATCGGGCAGGGGGTTGGTCGTTGGCGGGGCCCTGTCGAACATGATATTCGACAAATAGACAATTTAGACATTTAGTGAAGTACGATGATAACACGATTGCGTTTCTTGCTCTCGAAGGCACTAGATTCGAAGGTTTGTGTGTAAGTTATTTTAATCACTTAAACTCAATCACATATTGATTTGTAAATTTAACATTATTTGGTCTTTTAGGCCCTCTATTTTAAGGCTTGTTCGAACGATCACAAGTGCGGTGGGGCTAACGCCACAAAATCAAAGACTAAAGAAGGACAAATCTTTTATTATCGGAAGTGCTGTTCCTATTACCAAAGACAGCAAGATCATTCTCGAGTAGACAACGACGATTCCTTAATTAACTTGGAACCAGAAATATCCGGAAAAATCTAATGATTCCAATGTGATACCAATTTTTATTTCTTTATTGAATGCTGTTTGTTTTTCCATCACCAATTCGTTCATAAAGCGGGGAAAATATTTTCTTTCTAATTCGCGCAAGATTCTTTCTAAACGCTAATAAGAAGATGGATTGGTTGCTGATTAATTGTATTGTCGGATAGTGATCCACTGCTTTTTCTCTTGCAACCATCTAGCGTAATCTTACGAGTGAAATCCAGTTGTTCCAGCTTGACGGATTTTGGGCCAGTATATGGTTCTTGCTTTAGGCCAGGGGCACTGGACATCAAAACCCATCAAGTTTGTCTGTTCAGCTATATAACACAATGAACCAAATTCCACAATAGTAATGCATGAACATAAATCTAAATCGCGCAGGTGAGGGAGAGAAGAGTCAAATCCGGTGTTTCATGTACACGCTCGCGCGCGTGAACGTCGAAGCGAGTAGCTGCTTAAAAATTCACGGCCCATGGCGCAATCAATATACGCACATCTCATGTTGACCTCTTCTCCTTGTAGTTGTTGTTGTTATTCTTTTTCAAGGTGTGGCTCTGTACTGGAGTATAAAAGGATATAAAAGGATAGATAAAAGGTATAAAAGGATTCAGTCAAATATTAATGAATGGAATTATCATATATAGTTGTTGCATATGGTTCCATTGGGGCTCTAGCTACTGTCGGGTTTTTATTAGGAGAGGCTTCTATTGCAGATATCCTGTTAGCTTACACCCAGGGCTGTGACTATCGCAGCGATGAACGATGAAAATAGTATCGATCGATACTATTTACCGAAATTGCGATTCTCGCACGATAGTTTTCAAAAACGGCATCGACAGATGAAACAAAACCATCGATCGATGGAATTTGCGATACCGATACTTTCTGCTTATCGTTGTTACAAATTTGTCCTCGAATCGAAATTTTATAAGAAGTTCTATGCCTACAAATCGATTTTCTTCTATTGTATGAATAGTTTTTCTGAAATGACTATTTATTTAGCATTTTGAAAAATTCCTTACTGACCTTATTGTTTAAAGCAACAGAACGATGATCAAAAAATTACTTTTTATTTTTTTGCAAGTCAATGGCACCATTTGTCAAACAAATTTTATATAAAAGCATCGCAAAAATCATCGCTAACGCTATCGCCGATTCTATATTTTCCGATAATCGCGCGAGAATCGCGCGATGAAAAATTTGCTGGCTATCGCTATCGCCATCGCCGATGCTGAAGTTGAGTATCGGTGCACAGCCCTGCTTACACCTTGGGTATTGGGGTGGCTGGTTTTTTTAAACATTCGTAATAAATTGGTTTAACCTAAGTTGGTTTGGAGGTAAGAAAAGTAAGACCCATATACTCCAATGTACACAACCGAAACTGATCAGAACAAGGAAAAAGGTCTATGATCGGGAATACTCGCGAAGCAAAAATTGGGGTCTTGGGTGGGGAGATTTATAATTAAGTAAATAGAAGAATTTAAGTAAATTAAGTAATTTAAGTAAATTAAGTTGATTAAGTAAATAAAGTGAATGATGGAATCCAAATGGAATGAGAGAATGATTAAGCCGGTCATAGAGGGGAGGGAACTGAACACTGCCTACTGAATTCGTTAAATTTTGTTATATTGTTAAATTTTGTGATTGAATGAATATACTGAAATACTCTGTGAATTTGAGAAAGCAGTCTATTCTAGCAATATTTAAACACCTAAAAACACCCTTTTTTGTAAGGGATCCCCCACATCTATGTCCCAACATGTATCAAATCTGAGACTAAGTCCACTTAAACATTATTGCACACCATCGTGCAAACTTAACTGGATTCGTGGATACATTTTACATTGAAATTAACTTTGGGCGTGAAAACGTTTACAATCCACTTGGTGTTTCTTCCAGTGGGCCACCTGACAAGCTCGATCACAATACCAAACATTCTTGCATGCAGTGCAGGAGAGATTGGTTGCTTTAGAAGCAATATGCACAGTGGTTGATTGACTTTTCCTGTGGGCTGATGGAGGAGGCGACTTAGGCCCACACAACAACTTTACAAGGTAATCGAACCTTATAATCTTCAGCCTCTAAACCTTTTTGATAATATGGTTTTGCTTTAGTTATTTCATTCGAATGAGCGTAGATGTGTGCAAGGCAGTAGCAAGCCTCGGGAAATTTGCGGTGGTCCCTTTGATTAGATGATACGAATTTCAAGTAGGCTTCAACAGTGTAACTACCGAACTGATTATTTTCTTTGCATTCTTTCAGTTTTACATGCGTTGCCCGATCATACAACCAACCTTTCTGGTTAGGCAACATTTCTTTTGCTCGCTCGATAGCCCTCAATCCATTTTTGTAGCCATTGACAAAGCCATACATACAACCTAAAAAATTATGGAAATCAGGAACGGAAGGATCCAATTCTACACAACGTTTAGCCATTTCTAGTCTATCCTCGTTAGACTCAGTACCCATACGGGCGAGAACGTAGAGAGCGTCAGCGTCTCGAGAGTTGCGATCCAATGGGATAAATCTATTGCCCCGACGGTCCGTCGGGGTACTAAGATGCAAAAAGGATATTCCCCCGACGGGCCGTCGGGGTACTAAAATACAAAAACACAAAATGCAGGACTTGATAATGTATGCTACTTGTGAAATATGTTATCACCGAAAATGCGATCGTATTTCTGATACCGTTCAGAAATTCGAGAAACGGAAAAACGTACATGTTGAGCCGTATACTTGTATGTGCTGTCGACCAAACATAGTTTCATCATTAGGAACTGACTGATGTTAATCTTATCTTTTAAGGCTTTCCTTTTCATTACTAAGATATGATTTTACTTGTTTCATATTCGCTTATTTCCGCTTTCTATATTCGCTTATTTGCGGTTCTTTAGTTGTGCAGTGTACAAGTTTTCGTTTTTTTTTACTGTGACCAATGATCATATACGATATCTTTTATATTAATTTTACCGACCCAATAAACCAACCAATAAACACGGAGACATGACACAACCGAATTGATTAGTATTTAGCACATAAAAAAATTACCTTCGGGGTAATAGCCTTTTGACGCCTTATTGACCCGACGGTCCGTCAGGCTAATGGTCGCTATACAAGCACCGCGTCTATCTACTACGGCTCTGACCGGCTATGGCCGGCTCTGACGGTCCGTCGGGGCAATAGCCTTTTGACATCTTAGTACCCTGACGGACACCGTCGGGGGAATATCATTTTTGCACCTTAGTACCCCGACGGACCGTCGGGGCAATAGTCTTTTGACACCTTATTGACCCGACGGTCCGTCGGGGTAATAGGCACAACCGATCCAATGCTTCCTTTGCGGCTTGGACGCATCCCAAGTAGAAAAACGAAAATGCAGTTATGGGTAAGTCCCACTCTCGCTGAGATAGACGATAGCGTTTGAAGGCATCATTCGTTTGCCCTTGCATGAGCAGGGTAATGCCTTCTTTCACCATATCGCAAGCGTCTATAAAATTATTTTACAACATTAAAAATATGTTTGTGTTACCTGGTGCTAAAGGCAGGACATCTATTTTCTATTACAGGCAGTCGTTTTTATTTTTATTTTTTTTTATATTTATGTTCGAAAAAGGTCACCTTGGAAATCACTGAATAAATAAGCGTTGTCTATATTGATGATAATGAAGAGATAAGGCTGTCTGCTTTAATATTTTAACTCTTTGATAATGGAACAAACAATAACAAGCTTTCATAAGAGAGCGCTAATTATTTTAGTGCCCGACGCTTTTTAATCATTACTATTTCTTTGCTTATTCGTGTCATGTTAGCTGTAACAGATGATAAAATGAAACTCATGAAAAGGGAATTGACAGGATGCACTGAACAATATAGCTGATATATGATTATTAACACAATGCCAGAATAAATCATAACATTGAGATAAAGGAAAAGTTTGTATTGATTCTAGATATACTATGGGTATATACGTGATGTTGGCGGCATAAGATTCCGAAACAAATACAATATATGCTATATCATGATTTGGGACTGCTGACTGTTGATAAGGAGAACCAAATTGTAGGTCACCAGTTGAAATGAATTGGTTATAGATAATATGGCTTAGCTTACTATTACGCAGCCTATTCAAAAACGATTTTTTGCATTACATATTATTCAATAACAAAACATTGATTTATTTTTCCCACAGCAATTATTAAGGAATCAAATATTGGAACCCAAATTGATTTAAGAAAGAGTTTTAAAAATATATCATGTGTTACATTTAAGTTCTGGAATAAAACATTTGAGAAATATTAATAGGTCATTTCTATTACAGTCCAATAAAATAGATTCACACTGGACGATACAAAATGGGTTGTTTAACCATTTTTTAAAAATTGATAGTTAATATTGAGCGCGCAAACGTTTACAATCCACTTTGTGTTTATTCCAGTTCGCAACCTGGATTATTCGCATCAAGAAGTTTACTGGTAATGAAACGTCTCTTTCTCTTGTTAATTGACATCCCTTCAAATTTTAATTGCTTCTGTATTTCAAATTCAAATAGTTCCTTTCCGTGATCGATTGCTCTTTCCATCCAGTCATTTGAAACTGCATCTTTTCCATCAAGAGTATTCGCTTGTAATGAGTGCCCTTGGTTTTTAGCTCGGTTAAGCCAACGTCTTGCACTGGTTTCGTCTCGAGCGCATCCATGGCCGTAAACAAACAAGATACCCAACTCAAACTGACCTTCTGCGGATCCTTTTTCGGCGGACAACTTGATTAATTCAAAAGCCTCTTCATTTTTATTTGACTTAAGAAGCAATTTTCCCAATGGCAAATGGGCTTCTGCATAACCCGATTTAGATGCTGCTCTTAAGTTCTGCTCGGCTTTGCGAAGGTCTTTGTCGAACCCACCGGTTCCGTTCAGGTAGTTTTGTCCAAGTAAATATTGACTTGCTGAGTCTCCATTTTTAGCTGCTTTCTTTAGCTTTTCTTTCGTTTGGTCCATTGTGGTACCGCCAAGAGCTCCGCTTCTTGATAACTGTTGAAGTCTTGTCATTGCCCCAAGAAAACCTTGATCGGATGATAACTGGAGCATCTCAGCAGCTTTTATGACATCTCTCGGCCCTCCAAGACCCTCTTCAAGCATCATAGCGTAGTTGCACTGGGCCTCAGAAAGGTCCTGTTCAGCTGCCAACTTGAACCATCTTCTAGCTGATGTTTCATCATTTTTACAACCATCACCGTTCAATAAGGCGCGACCTAGATTGTTTTGGCAGGCTGGACAGTCATGCCGTGATCCTCGTTTGTACCATTTGAAAGCTTCAGTAGCACATTGTTCGACACCTCGTCCATCTCGGTAACAGTTACCTAAGAAATTCTCTGCCTCGGTGACACCTACGTTGGGAAATAACTTTCCTTTGAATCGAAAGAAAGCTTTTTGATTAGCAGCCTCACGACACAGTTCTATGGCTTTGTTGAAATCTTTTTCAAAACCAGCCTTTTCTTCACTGTAAAAATCTGCCATCTTAAATAGTCCTTCAGCGCTTCCTTTTTTTGCAGCAGCTTGAAAAATTTTAAACGCTTTTTTTTCATTTCTTTGAGTACTAGGAGACAGTCCCCAGTTTACGTAGTGGTGGGCTTTGGTAATGGACTTCATGACCTGGACACGTTCCAAATATTTATCCAGATTAGGACAATCTTCGATATCCTCACTTGTTAGGTGGAGGCTCTCATAACGACTGGCCATTTTCATCGCATGGTCTTTTTTTTCTTCAGCACTCCCCTCTAATAGTGCTTTTCCAAACAAGGGATTCTTATCGGTGAAGTCAGATGCTATGAGAGCACTACAGTCTCTCTCACGAATGTTGAGCACTACATCCCGGGGATCGATATCTAGCCCTTTTAGACATGCTTCTAGCGATTCTTTGTGCATTTTCATTTCAAGGAGAACTTCAGATAGGACTCGGAAATACTTGACGTTCTTTGGATTCAACTGGATGGCATCTTCGATATCGTCTCGAGCTAGATCGAACATGGAAAGACGTAGTTCGCATAGTGCTCGGTTAGAGTAGAGTACAGCTTCTCCTTGGTTCAAATGGATAGCTCGAGTATAGCAGTTCATCGCCTCTCTCCAATGTTTTTGCTCATAAAACTTATTTCCTTCTTCTTTCAAGGATATCCATTCCTCATTATTCAAGCCAGAAACGTCTTCGGTAACTTCAGTCTTCCCATCTTCGTTTCCTGTGACTAATTTGAGAATGGTATCCGTCAATTGAGGTTCCCCAATCGCTGTAGCCACCTGGGCAAGACATTCCATGTGATGCTGGTACCTACTGTAGTCGAAGGATTGGTGGGAAACAGAATTCCGTATCTTTATGGCTCTAAAAAAGTACTTTTTTGAATTGGCGAACTGAGATCCAATTGGAAAGAAGGTGCTCCAACCGTTGATGATGGCTTGAAGTGACTGACTAAAGTCTTTCTTCTTATTCGCTTTCTTCTTCGATGTAATAGGGTTTGATTGAATGAGTTTCACCAAGGAAGAATGAAGAAGGCTGATGGCTTTTTGTAGATTGGCTGCTGCGTCAGCCAGTTCCATTCCAGCAACCAATCCATTTGCTTCCAGTGACATTGCGATTGACTGCAATATTATCAGAATTGGATTATTGGAATAATTCGACATCAACCAAAATGTTAAACACACATTTCATTCGTTTAAATATCACGTAACGAAATCTTTAAATCTATCACTGGATGTGGCTTTGGTAATTTATTTGATTTTAGATAGAGGATTTGATCCCTTTTGCAGTAGTAGACATTTTATTTTATTTTATTTTTGCTTTTTTAAGCTGACAAATATATATTTATATTTTAATTTATTTAGAGTATTGGATGCTATTGAATCTGAATCTAGTCCAAAAAAGGCGAGTCGTCCGATCGGCGATCACTGGCGATTTATTGATCGATACATACATATATCAATAATCTTTCGAACGATTGTTGAAATATTAACTTGTAAATTTTTATAATATGTTTAGCTGTTTAGCATTTTCAACTGCGATAGAGATATAGACTTATTTGTTGTATTTGTCTTAATAGCTCGATGTGACTTTGCGTATATTAGGATATTTATTTAATTTTAATATAAAATGCATGGATGAAGTTTTTAACACTTTTACATACTCTCTTTAAAATGACATTATTACTCACCGCTTTAAAACATGTTTTCTTGAATTACTGTACATACTATACTATATATTTTTAATTATGACTTTATTTTTAATTAGGACTTGTGCTATGCCGGTACTAACCTTTGCTGGGACTGCTTATTTATTGTTGATGGTATACAGTTCTCGTTTGGTTGTATTCAGCTAAACACTTACGATATGTGGTGAGATGAGACTATTCGCTGCAACCAAAAGAAATATTTCGCATCACACATTTATTTTGGTTTTATAACAATTGGGGCATTTTTTACCTGTTGTTAAGTAAACCACCACCTTTTATCCAGAACAACCATATACATAAGATAGTAAAGCAGAGCTTTTCAGCTCGCCTTTATGATATTGTAATCCACCATAGCTGTATTATACAAAAAGAACATACAAATAAATAAAGGCGTGATAGTTGAAAGCTTAATGAGTATTATTGGTTTGAATTTAAAACCGACTAACGGTATCAATAACGGCGTTACAGTCGCAAAGTAACGGTTATCAACCCTGGATGGTAACTATAATTGCAAGCAAAGCTGACCGTCCTTAAATGCATATATACAACCAAATTCTCTTGGAATACGTTAGTTTTTATTTACTACAACTAACAAACATAAAGTGTGCATATGTAATTTGGACACCGGACAGTAAAAAAATGTGGTCCCTTGTCAGGAAGTAAAGTCACAAACAAACATTAAGTGTACATGTATAATTTGAACAGACCCCGGACAGAGACAAAAAATTGGCTCCTAGTCAGGAATGAAAATTATAAACAAACAATAAGTGTGTATGTTAGTATGTGTTATTTGGACAGACACCGGAAAGCAAATAAAATTTCGTCCCTAGTAAGTGTATATGTGTGTGTGAAACAGTAAGTGTATATTTGTAATTTGGACAGACACCGGAAAGCAAATAAAATAAAGTCCCTAGGCAGAAATATTTGTTCACACCAACGCGGCCTCAGGGCGAAGCTGATATATCTGATAAATTTCTTGTGATGATATATACCCGGACAGACACCGGAAAGCAAAAAAAAAGCAGTCCCTAGGAGGAAATTTTTATTCACGCTTATGCACGACTTATCAGCTCCGCCTACGCTTCGTTTTTTTTCGCTTCGCTCAAAAAACTCCGCTGGCTCGCAATAAGAACCACAGGGGCCGTCCATAAACGACGTCACACGATTTTCGGGAGTTTTTGACCCCCTCCCCCCCTATCGTCACACGGTAGTCCCACCCTTTTAACACGGCTGGTCACAAACATCTAGACCCCCTCCCTCCCCTAGACGCGTGACGTCGTATATGGACGGCCCCACACCCAATTAGCTCATTTTCTCTGGGAGATAGAAATCATCAACTGCTCTCGCACTTGAAAACAGCGCGAGAGATAAACAGTTGATATCACACAAAATAAACAGAAAAGACAGATAAGGCCAATTATAAAGATAAGTGGATTTCATTTTTTATAGCTTCACGAAACTCGTTCTCCGATGTCATATAGCGTTCCTGGGTCCGTTAAGGTACTATTAATAAGCCCCAAATCCATCGTTTATAAGGACGCAATAAGGTGTTTTCTATTTTGTTGCGGTCTTGTAGAGAGGAAGCTTTTGGCGGCTTTTACTAGTGTGCGGCGTAGGCACCGTTCACCTCTCACTTACAGTGAAAAAAAATAAACTTTTGCGAAATGAACTTTCTCTATCTTACATCTAACCATGATTTGACTATTTAAGACAGTTTAATTATATAAGTTTAATTCGCCACAATGTTTACATTATGGAAATCGATAATAAATAAGAAATTTTGTATCTATTTAACCAACAGGTAGAACGTAGGTATGTATTAGGATGCTACGGCTTCACTATTCAGTTCAAACAATACAGTTAAGAGTGGGTTACACGTTTACAATTCTCTTTGTGTTTCTTCCAGTGGGCCACCTGACAAGCTCGATCGCAGTACCTGGCACTCTTACAAGCGGTGCAGCGGAGAGATTGGTTGCTTTTCAAGCAATTTGCGCAGTTGTTAATCGTCTCGTCCTGTGCGGTGTCGGCGGCGTCCACACCATTTTCTAGAGGCATCTTTTTGCCTAATTCTGAAGCCTTTAGCATCAATCTTGTAACTATTTTCCCCGGAAAGTCGTCTTTGACTGGTTCAAAGCACGGTAAACGAATACCAGGGTCTTCAGCTTCTAAACCTTTTTGATAATATATGTTGGCTTTAGTTATTTCACCCCAATGTGCATAGATTTGAGCTAGAGAAAAGCAAGCCTCGAGAAATTTGCGATGGTCCCTTGGATTAGATGAAATAAACTTTAAATAGGCTTCGACAGCATCAACTTCGTGCTTCTTGTTCTTCTTATTCTTCTCTTCTTCGTCTACTATCAGTCTCAAATGTGTAGCCCGATAATATAGCCAATCTACCTGATTAGGCAACATCTCTATAGCTCGGTCGATAGCCCTCAATCCATTTTTATGGTCACCAACAAATCCCAACATGCAACTAAGTAGTTGATGAAAATCTGGAACGGAAGGATCCAGTTCGACGCAGCGCTTAGCCATTTGAAGGTTTTCTTCGATCGACCGACGAGACAAATCGATACACAATAGAACGTAAAGAGCGTTTGCGTCTTGGGAGTTCTGATCCAAAGCCTGCTCTCCAGCATTGGCGCATTCCAAGCAGAAATATAGATATTCCCTAATGTCCAAGTCCCAAGTACGTCGAGACAAACGATAAAGTATGAAAGCATCGCCCCTTTGTCCCCACCAAAGAAAATTCTTTGCTTGTTCCAATATTTCACAGGCTTCGAAGAATGATTGGGCAATGGCTGATCCATTTCTAGCTCGGTAAATTAATTCGTTCATGCATTCGGGAGTGATGTCTTTCATGCTCTGAATATTTGGAGTGGGAGGAGGACGCCCACCTGGAGGAAACACATTAAGATATTCGCGGAAAATAGATAAAGTTGGATTATTTCCACTAAACTGTTCAGTACTGAAACGCATTTTTCTCTCTTGAATTGACATGCATTCAGATTTTAATTGCTTCTGTGTCTCAAATTCAAATAATTCCTTTCCGCAATCGATTTCTTTTTCTATCCAATCATTTGAATATGTCGCTTCTCCACCAGGAGTATTATATTTTAATGAGAGTCCTTGTTGTTTAGCTCGATTAAACCACCGTCTAGCGTTGCCCTCATCTCGAGCGCAACCATGACCATAAGCGAACAGGATACCCAACTCGAACTGACCTTCCGTGGATCCTTTTTCTGCGGATAATTTGATGAATTCAAAAGCCTTCTCATTTTTCCTCAGCTCTAGAAGCAGCTTTCCAAGTGCGGTAAATCAGCATCCGCATAACCAGCCTTGGATGCGGCTCTAAAGTTATGCTCAGCTTGGTGCAGGTCTTTTTCAAATCCACCGGTTCCGCTTAGATGGTTGCATTCGAGAAGGAATAAGCTTGCTGGATCTCCCTTTTTAGCTGTTTTCCGGAGGTTGTCTTTCGTTTGCTTCATTTTGGTTGCCCCAAGAGCTCCACTTCTTGAGAGTTTTTGAAGATTCACCAATGCTTCAGCGTTACCTTAATCGGCGGATAGCTTGAGCAGTTCGCCAGCTTTAAACGTGTCTATCGGTCCTCCACGACCTCTTGCAAGCATCGAAGCATAGTTGAGTTGGGCTTCAGAGAGACCATGTTCAGCCGCTTTCTGGAACCAGCTCCTGGCTGATATCGGGTCTATTTTGCAACCACGGCCGTTCAATAGGGCCACACCAAGATCATTTTGGGCAGTTGGGCAATCATGTCGAGCGGCTTTTAGGTACCATTTAAAAGCTTCAGTGCTACATTGGTCGACACCTCGCCCATCCCTGTAACAGTCACCCAAGAAACCCTCTGCCGCAGCAACACCTACGTTGAGCAATATCTTCTCTTCGAATCGGATGAAAGCTTTTTGACTTGCAGCTTTCCGACCCAGTTCAACGGCTTTATAAAAATCTCTCGGGAGACCAGCCTTTCCTTCGCTGTAGAATCTTGCTACATTATAGAGACCTTCAGCACTTCCTTTTTTGGCTGCAGCTTCAAAAATGTCAAATGCTTTTGAAAGGCTACCCTGAGTAGTAGACATTTTCCCATGTTCGTATTGGTGAGCTTCACCAATTGATGTAGAAATCTTCAGATATTCCAAAAGTTTGTCCTTATTATAATTATCCTCTATATCCTCACTTGTTAAGTGGAGGATCTTGTAACGGTTGATCATTTTCAACATGTTATCGTACTTTTCTTCAAGACTTTCTTCTAACGTGGATTTACCATATACGGGATTCATATCCATGATATCGGATGCAATAAGAGCATGACAGTCTCGCTTACGAACGATGAGTACTTCATCGCGGGGATTGATCTCTAGTCCTTGCATACATGCCGCCAGGGATTCTTAGTGCATTTTCATTCCGAGAAGAATATTCCGAAAATACTTGACGTTCTTTGAATCTAATTGAATGGCATCTTCGATGTCCTCTCTGGCAATATCGAACTTGGAAAGACGGAGTTCGCATAAGGCTCGGTTAGGGTAGAATACAGCTTCTTCTTGGCTCAGATGAATAGCTCGAGTGTAGTAGGTAGTTCATCGCCTCTCTCCAACGTTCCTCTTTGTAAAGTTTATTTCCTTCTTGTTTCAAGGAGGTCCATTCCTTCAAGGTTGTAACGTTTACATCGCCTAGTTCTTCTTTAGTTACTTTTTCTTTTTCATTTTCCTCGATTAAGACTAATTTAAGGATATTTTCCGCTATTTTAGGTTTTCCAATCGCTGCACCGACTTTAGCAAGACTTTCCATGTAATGTTCGTATTTAATGCAGTCGAAGGATTGGTGAGCAACCTCATTCCTTACCATGAAGGCTCTGTTAAAGTACTTTTTGAAAGCGTCAAACTTTGATCCAGTTGGGTACAATATGTTCCAATCATCCACGGTGGCACGAAGAGACTGACTAAAGTCTGGCTTCCTACTTCCCATCTTCTTCTTTGCCATCATCTTCTTCTCCGTAATAGGGTTGGAGTGAATGAGTTTCACCAGGAAAGGATAGAGAAGGCTGATGGCATACTGAAGATTAGCATCTGCTTCAGCCTGTTCCATGCCAGGAACCATCTCATCGTTTCCTTCCAATGGCATTTCTCTAGAACAGCAACAACATAATGAAACACATTAATCAAAGTGTGTTCAATAAGTTAAATTCTGTAAATACTGTATTTTTTATGAGTGTCCGGCGAGTAAACCGGTTCTGGCGGATATTTTTTTTTTAATTATAAATTTTTGGTCGATAGGTATAATAGGCCTACTATATAGTTCAGTGCATGCTCAGCCGATTTTACAACCATTTTTTAAATCTCTAGTGTTTTATATCAGCTCTTGCCTTATGTGTCTTATGTGATGACCTGCTGTGGTAGATAAAGAATGTACATTCACTCGACTCTTATTTACATTCCCTTTTTTACATCTTTATGTGTAAATATTTTTTTTTATTTATCTAAATAAATTCGGATGATTTAATGCCATACTTGATGTACGGTTGATTTTTAATTCAACAAGAAAAGATATTTTTAAAAGTGATAAAATTTAGTAGCATTCATTAACACTCAACAACTCAAAAAGACGCGAATCAGTGGATTTGCTTAAATTGACTTAAGTTAGATGAACCAGTTCTCATTGTTCTACTCTTTCCGGCTGTGACAGTTTGTTTAGATTCTGTGTATAGCCTACGTATTTAGCGATTGAAAAATGTACAACTATTTGTTCAATGACGAATTTTAAAATTACCGTGTTACAAAAACACCTTGTTTTACCTGGTGCTAGGGGAACTATGATTGTCTTCGTAAATGAGCCAATTTGAAGATACCAACTCGAATATATGCCACAGTCACATCCTTTTATTATTTATATCTAGAATAAGGTCCACTCTGAAATTACTGAACAAATAAACTTATAGTCTTAATTGATGGTAATGGAAAGTAAAGGTTACGGAATCTGCTTTAAATTATCATTCTAGCTCTGCGATGAACTGATAATTCAACAATTATTGTGGCTTTGAGCGCTTTTTTGAATCGCCTTAAAAAAATCAATATCAGTTTTATGCAAATAAGAGTCAGGTGTTCTGCTCGACATCTCAGTTGTAACAACTTTCTTGGATTCGATGTAACAACTTTCGATCCTAGGAATAATAGCGCTCAGCAGCATCTGGGCTCCCTCTACAAATGGCTCTCAGCGCGGTCAAGGGTTTTCTCTAAGCCCCATGAAGAGATCTGGCAAATCTCATTTAAAGTTAAGGCGAGGGCCTGGAATTGCGAACGACAAACGAAACGAAGTTTAAGGACTAAATAATATTATATTGACTTTCAAAACTTCGAGGCGAGGATGGTATACACAGTTCGGCAAACCGACGAATTTCCATTTCTCTAAATCTTTGCGGATTCGAGTGTAATCAATCATGGCAAGGTTGAACAAAGCAACGCCTCTCCCACGAGTCAATCCTATACAGATCAAAGCATAAATTCGTTATAGTGATAGACGTACCTTCATGCAAACATATAACCGTAATACCACGAGAGACGATGTTGGTCAGTTGAAGTAGCTTCATCGGCTCCTTTCCCCTTGTATTCAGAGCTTCAACTTGATAAAATGCAATTAAATTGAAACAAAGTTTACTTATGGTACTTTTATTCCATTGCTTTGTATAAACCAAATTTTAAGTGAGATTTTCTTACCATTGAAATTGAGAGATTCAACTCGAAACCCGCTGTTAAAGTAGAGGTCATGCAATAGAGCAATGTGATCTCATTCAGCAAGTATAATGATTGGGATGAAGAATCTTTTCATATTTTTGGACGAAGGCTTTGTATTTCGCAGTTTTATCGCGATCTCGAACGTCCAAGTGGATCGCATCTTCTTCGAGCAACTTGGTAACAAATGAGCCTGACTTCTTTGAGAAGCATTTGGTGCAGGCCCAATTTGATTCCCTCTCGAGCGGATATATATCGAGTGGATGGTTAATTTTTTTTACATGTGATGGTAACAGCGTCACCGGCCGCTTTTTCCAGGGGCTCTTTCTACCATCCGAAGCTTTGAGCAACAATTGTTTGGTCATTTTTGCCGGAAAGTTCTCATCGATAGGTTTGAAATGGGAAACATATTCCAGGGTCTTCGCAGTCACTACAGCTTTTTGATAATACGTTTTAGCTCTCATCATCGTTATAAAGAAAGTAGATTTGGCAAGCCTCGAGAAATTTGCGTAATCTGATGGTTTCGATGAGATGAATTTTAGTTAAGTTTCAGCTGCATGAACATCGTGCTTATTCTTCTCTTCTCTGTTCTTATTCGGTCTTATAAATGTTGCTCGGTCATACCAATCTGAATGATTAGGCAACATCTCTATTGCTTGATCGACAGCACTCAATGCATTTTTATGGTCTATCACAATAAAGCCCAACACATCAGCCAACAAATGCTGAAAGTTAGGTATGGAAGGATCCAGTTTGACATACGGTACTTGGCCATTCGTAGCTTCTCTTCCTTCGACTGAGTCATGTCGATTCGACCGAGACGGTAAGAGTTTCAGAGTTTCGAGAATTTTGACCCAAGGCTTGCTCATTTATTTTTCTACATTCTATATGCTCCATCAAAAAATCGTTTAGTAATATACAAGTGAATTGATGACGTTCGTCGTAGACGTTGGTCGTTGAATACTTGAGTGCGTAAGAAAGGAAATCACCTCAAAATATTACTGCTTCATTCGTGAAAATTGCTATCTGTATTCATCATTCATTCTTCCACTATATTTATTTACTTAAGCATCTTATGTCACTCATAATTTTAATTCCTGCGTCCTCATATTTCTGCCTCTTTCCTAATTTTGACTGAATCTTTGAACTTTGACTGAAAAAAAAATTATACGTATTTTTTATAACACGTAAATATACAAATTTCTACGTCTGTCCTTTTATTGGTACGTTCTCGGGTACGTTTAATACTATAGTTGTTGTTTTAGTATAGACGTACTCCTTAATAATTGTGCAGTAGGCCTATTGATAATGCTATAACACGTATAGAATAAGCGTATGAGATGCCGGTATATTGGGGTTATATGAAACCATGAAATGTTTTACATGTTGACAAATCTCGAGTTTTACTCGGTTTTATTATAAACACAGCGAGGCGACTAATTCAATAGAAATTTAGTACATATAATATTCATCTATAAAAAGATAGTTATAACAATAAATGGTATTTATTCAGTTGATTGCCACTGCTTTGTGTCTTTGAGCCAAAAAAGAAGATTTTAGCCTCATCACAATAATGTCGTCTTTAAAAAAAAATAACTGTCAGAAATTTCAATGTTCAGCCAAAGTTTAAGTAAATTAATTTTATTTCATACATGGTAAGAATCTGGTATATATTAATTATTTTCATCTAATAAGGAAAGGTAGTATAGTCTAGTGGTTAGAGCGCATGATCTCGAAATCGTGGATCATAAGTTCGATTCTTTTTGCGGACTGAATTTTTTCTAATTCTACACAGCAACCACAAAAGCGCATTTCAAGATTTTAAGATAACCGTAGAGTTTCTAATTTCTTAAGGTTATCCTTTAGACGGGCGAAAAGAAAAATAAATGGTCCAAATAGAACGGCTTTCAAAAAGAATAACGAAAGCCCCGAATAAAAACCCACAAACCAAGAGGCATAAAATTGCTCCAAATCATCGAACAACAGTTGTGCACATTAAAGGGCTATCAAAGTGATGTCCCAAAATCCCAAAAAGATATGAATCAGACAAACGAAAAATTAAGGATTAAAAAAATATATTCTGGTGCTGTGTGGGGTGGAACAAGTGGATTGTAAATATTAATATACATGACAAGTTTCGAACCAGTGTCCTTGGGAACCTTGAGCAGGTGCTCTATCCACTATACTGTGACCATCTACATAGATGGCTCAATAATGATGACCAGTATATTGGCAAGACCGTAGAGGAACTTGTAAGTCATAACCTTATTGCAATACCGAATTTATGTAACTATATTAATTAATTTGGCACATGTGTTTAGTAATTATTATTTAATGCAGGTATGAAATAGGTGCAATATTATCACACGTTTGAAAGTCTTCCGTTAAATAATCGATTGTTAAAAAGCTGAACCACTGAACAGCTGACTGCTGTAACAGCTGTTGGCAAGGCAAGACAAGATTTCTTTTATACTTCGCCGCCATTCAAGTCACTGTTCGTCTCGTCGGTCGGTATTGAAATATTTAAGGTCGGCAGACGACAACAGGGTGCTCAGTCCACAACAGCTGCCGCCCGCCGGCTCCGCATATATCGAGCAGAGGGCGACTATGTCGTCCTAGCTGGAAGTGACGTGACGGAGGAGATGTGTAACGACCTGGGACGATTTGGCGGGCACTTGGGATCCGACAGCCGTCATCGAAAGAGCCCTCCGCTGTCCATATCAATTGAAATCTCAAGTGTCTAATTCACTTTTTGTGTGTTTCATCCTTATTGATTGTCTCCGCATCATCATCTTGATTCATCAGTAAGAATATTTATAGTTCAATTGTATGTATTAATATATATATTTATTCCAATAAATAAGTGTTTTCCCTCCCCTAGTTCTCTCTATATTCGTTCAGTACTCAGTAGAGTAGGGAGTAAGTGGGGAAATTTCCGTCTGATTATTCGCAAGTCCGTCTTTTTTTTTTATGCCCCAGCTGATTATTCAACAGACCTGCTGCCTCTTTTCAATACATAGCATTAATGTGTAAATGGTTATTTTTAGATGAAAGTGAGTAACTTGTTATTCTGGAGCCTGACGTTGATAGCCCGTGTTGGTAGTAGTAGCTAGCACTTTTATACACTGGCGTACACTCATTATGATCCACCAAAATCCAGATATCATCGTAAAATCACTTACTTATTCAGAAAAACATGTTATTTCATAACCTACATACATTCAAGAAATTTAAAAAGAATCAGTTTATACTGAGCTGCTGTATAGGGAAAAATTAATAGGATATAACTATTTCTACCAACGTAATGAGACGAAACCCATATTACTCACAAAACAAAACGAATAATAATTTTTTCTTTCAGTTTGGATTTATGAGAATGGCGGATTCGAGTTCTTCTGAATCTGATTGTTCTAGTTTTTCATCATACTCTTCCGATTCAAGCTCTTCCACATCCTCGACCACTTCTGCTGATTTAAGTTCCGATTCTTCAGCATCTTCGACCTCTTCCGATTCAACTTCTACATCATTGACTAGTTGCGATCATTCAAGTTCCGATTCTTCTACATCTTTGAACTCTTCCGATTCAACTTCTACATCTTCGACCACTTCCAATGATTCAAGTTTCTCTTCGATTGCATCTTCCCTTCAGTAAGTCTTATCGTACTTGCTCGAGTTTTGATACTATTAATGGTATCGACTATTGATTCTATGATATGGTTTCAGGGGAATAAATCTTCATGGCCATGGATTTTTCGTTCAACCTTTTGAATTGTGGAATATTGCGGACGAAGTGCTTTCTTTAGCCAAACCGGGGGACTTGATTGAATTCAAGCGTTATGAAGGGATATACTGCCACTGGGCTGTGTACGTTGGTAACGGCTACGTAATCAATTACGGACGGCCACATCCGAGTCCTAATCTTGTTCAAAAAGAATTTCTGACCACGGTGAGTGCCGGGGACCCCTGTCGAATTAACAACCTCAAAGAAGAAGCCCGAAAAAGACGATTGAAGCCGTTCAAGAGCAAGAAGATCGTCGAGCGCGCAGCGGCTCAACTAGGCAAAGAGTTTCCCTACAATCTCATCACTAACAACTGTGAGGTGTTCGCCACCAAGTGCCGTTACGGCGGCGAAGGATTTACGTGCCAACCACTTAAAAAGGTTAAAGATGCAATAGGATTTCCATCGCCATCGCCATTTTCCATCGAGTATTATTTGAAGGATATTATAAAGTGGCAGTATTAATTGGACAATTCATGACGCATCGACTCCATAAATAATCTATTACTATGTCTGAACCCTTGCTAAAACTGTAGAGTGTATAGGTTTAGTTCAGATAAATTACAGTGTACACCGCCAGATCAAACAATACAATTTTTTCCATCATTATAAAATACCTATTAAAATACGATATTTAATCTAATTAAAAAATAATAATAATGCATAATCTAGAATGCGTACTTATTACACATGATGACTAACAAAAAAGGCAATAATTTATGGAATGATTTGCCAGTTAAGATCGAGCCTTTGGTATCTCGTAATTTATTTATCGTGTTGAGTTTTATCATTATGTTGATCGATCAACATGATATGCGGTATGAGTACATTACCTATTCTTCGCAGATTAGAAAGTGACTTAAACGCATCACACTCAGTCATTATACTCATTACAATATTTTAAAATATATATCTTAAGGGGGAGGGGAATAGTGAAAGCATTCATAAAGCATCAGAGCCCCATCGATATGAAGCTTCATAAAGTAACATTCTTCCAGATTTTTACCTGAAGAATGTGAGTGTACTGTAAAACGAGTCATGGAATCTGCGACTTAATTCTAGTTTTAATGAGGTTTATTTCCTTAATCCTGCACCGTTTCTTTTCAGATTTAATATTGCAAGTAAAAAGCGAATAATGTGGAGATTTGATCCTGTTCTAGGCATGAAAATTATATTTTTAAGGTGCGCTGCAAAAACTTACTTTTTACTGGGAATAATCGGGTTTTATAAAACGAGTCGCAGGCTAGCCGGAAAATTTTCTGCTCTGGAGTCGTAAAATTATAACAAAATAGTCATCAGACACCTTTTTTTCCAAGTGTATTGACGTGAAACTACTATAAACATGTGAGACCAAATCATACGGACACTGGACACAGATATTGTTTATGAATTCGTGGTAAAATCTATGGCGTTATTCATGAGCCCGTATATTAAAGCCTCTAATCCAGTAATCCATCTTTTTAAAAACTAATAAGTACGAAAAAATGAATAAAGCAATTGGCACAATGGTTGGTCGATTTATTCTGAAGAGTGGCAGCGGCGTCGGTCATATTTTCTAGCAGCAATTTTATACCTAGTTCTGCAGCTTTGAGCATTAGTCTAGTATGCATTTTCCCCGGAAAGTCGTCTCCAACCAATTCGAAGCACGGTAAACGGATTCTAGGGCCTTCAGCCTCTAGCCCTTATTGGTAATGTATTTTGGCATTAGCTATTTCGCCCCAAAGAACGTAAATTTGGGCTAGAGAGAAGCAAGCCTCGGGAAATTTGCGGTGATCCATTGGATTCGATGATATGAATTTTAAGCAGGCTTCAACAGCATCAACGCCGTATTTCTTCTTTCCTTCTTCTTCTTCTTTTTCTTTCAGTCTTACATGTGTTGCCCACTTGCCCGTGTATACAGCCAACCTGTCTCATTAGGCATCATCTCTATAGCTCGGTCGATAGCCCTCAATCCATTTTTATGGTCACTAACAAATCCTAACATATTACTTAATAATTCATGGAAATCAGGGACAGAAGGATCCAGTTCGACACAGCGTTTAGCCATGAGTAGGTTCTCTTCGTTGGACTGACGAGACATATCGGCACACACTAGAATGTAAAGAGCGTTAGCGTCTTGTGCGTCACGATCCAAGGCTTGCTTTGCAGCTTCGTAGCATTCCGTGTAGAAATGTAAATATTCCCTAATGTGCAAGTCCCATGTACGACGAGACAAACGAAAAAGTATAAAAGCATCATCATTGTTTCCCCGCCTAAGAAGGTCTTTTGCTCGTTCCAATGTTTCACAGGCATTGAAAAATGATTGGGCAATGGTCGATCCATTTCTTGCTCGGTGAATTAATTCGTTTAGGGATTCGGGAGAGATACCTTTCATGTTTCGAGCCATTGGAGTTGAAGGAGGACGTCCACCTAGAGGAAATAAATCAAGCAACTCATGGCAAATAGGTGTAGCTAGATTCTTTGGATCAAACTTGCTGGATAACAAACGACGTTTTCTCTCTTGAATGGACATCCCTTCGTGTTTTAAATTGCTTCTGTGTTTCATATTCAATTAGTTCCTTTCCATAATTGATTTCTTCTTCAATCCAGTCATTTGAATATGTTTCTTCTCTTTTAAGAGTATTCGGTTTTACTAATAGCCCTTGTTGTTTAGCTCGCTTAAACCACCGTCTAGCGTTGCCTTCATCTCGAGCGCATCCATGACCGTGAGCGTCGAGTAATCCTAACTCAAACTGACCCTCTACGAATCCTTTTTCGGCGGATAACTTGATGAGTTCAAAGGCCTCTTCATTTTTATTCAGCTCTAGAAGAAGCTTCCCCAGTGGTAAATGAGCTTCTGTACATAGCGCGTTAGATGCCTCTCTCAAGTATTGTTCAGCACGACTCAAGTCTTTTTCGAACCCACCTGTTCCATGTAAATAGTTTTGACCAAGTAATAAAAGGCATGCGGGATCTCCTTTGATAGCTGCTTTCGTAAAATTATCTTTAGTTTTTTTCATGGCGGATGCCCCAAGAGCTCCACTTCTTGATAGCAATAGCAGTCTCTCACATGCCCCAGCGTTACCCTGATCGGCTGACAACTGGAGCATTTCAGCAGCTTTAATGACGTCTATGGGCCCTCCACGACCGTCTTGAAGAACCATAGCGTAATTACACTGAGCTTCAGAGAGGCCGTGATCAACCGCTTTCTGAAACCAGCTCCTGGCTGACGCCTCGTCCACTTTGCAACCATCGCCGTTCAGTAAGGCAAGGCCCAGATTGTTTTGAGCTGTCGGGCAGTCATGCTGGGCTGATTTTAAGTACCATTTGAAAGCTTCAGTGCTACATTTATCGACACCGCGTCCATCTCTGTAACAGTTACCTAAGAAGTACTCTGCCGCAGCGACGCCCACGTTGGGAACTATCATCTTGTCGAGTCGGGTGAAAGCTTTTTGACTAGCAGCTTTACGACACAGTTCGATAGCTTTGTGAAAATCTCTCGGAAAATCAGCTTTGCCTTCGCTGTAGAATCTTGCAACATTGTACAGTCCTTCAGCGCTTCCTTTTTCAGCCGCTGTTTTAAAATTTTCAAATGCTTTCCTTCGACTTCCCTTAGTAGCAGATAGTTTTTCGTGTTCGTATTGGTGAGCTTCGGCAACGGATAAATAAATCCTCGTACGCTCCATTATTTTCTCAAAATTAGGACAATCTTCGATGTCCTCACTCGGTATTGGGAGGCTGCTGTAGTGGTTGGTCATTTCGATGAATTTATCAAGAATTTCTTCTCGACTAGCTTTTAAAAAGGATTGACCAAACATTGGATTCTTATCGGTTAAATCAGATGCAATGAGAGCACGACAATCTCGCTCACGAATTATGAGTACTTCATCACGAGGATTGATTAATAGGCCGTCCATACACGCAGCAAGGGATTCTTGGTGCATTTTCATTTGAAGTAAAACGTCAGAAAGGATTCGAAAGTATTTTACATTCTTTGGATCTAAATGAATGGCGTCTTCGATGTCCTCTCGGGCTAGAGCAAACTTGGAAACATGCAATTCGCATAGGGCTCGGTTAGAGTAGAGTACTGCTTCTTCTTGGTTAAAATGGATAGCCCGTGTGTAACAGTTCATCGCCTCTCTCCAGTTTTTTTGCTTGTAAAAATGATTTCCTTCTTCTTTCAAGGAATTCCACTCGTCTTTTTTTAAGCTGGCAGCATCCTCGGAGACCTTAGTTTCATTCTTTCCTTTTTTAGTAATACTTTTTTTTGGTTTCTCTTTTTCACCTTCTTTCACTACGATTAATTTGTGTATAATATCCGCAAATGTAGGTTTTCCAATTGCTGTATTGCCGACCATGGCAAGACATTCCATGTGATGCTGGTAATTATTACAGTTGAAGGATTGATGGGAAACCGAATTCCGTATCTTTATGGCTCTAAAAAAGTACTTTTTTGAATTGGGGAACTTAGATCCAGTTGGGAAGGACAAGATCCAATCATCGATGATAGCTTGAAGTGATTTACTCAAGTCTATCCTCTTACTTTCTTGCTTCTTCGACGTAATAGGGTTGGAAAGAATGAGTTTCTCCAGACAAGGATAAAGAAGGCTGATGGTTTTTTGTAGATTGGCAGCAGCTTTAGCCTGTTTCATTCCAGCAACCTCTCCATCTTCTTCCAATGACATAGTTCTACGACCATAAAAGAAAAATAATGTTACTAAAACAACTAGTAATTCAAAGCATACGTCAAGTTTTAAGTAGCCTTTCACACAATCTATAATTACTTGGTATGGCTTTGGGCGGGTGATTTTTTTGTTTCTATATTGAAAATAAAACATTTCGTTTAATTTATTTAGTTTTATACCAATAACACATTCGACATGTTTTACCTGTTGCTATGGTAAAATCAATTCCTTTTTTCAACACTTGTATAGGTATATCATTAATTCAATATCAATGTAGCAAGCGCACTTTTTTGCTGATTTTCTCTATTGAAAGAGCATACACTATAGCGCTGGTCTCACACTTGAAAACAGCCCAGCAGATAATCAGTTTATATTGCACACAAAATAAACAGAGAAGACAGATAAGGCCCCTTATTCAAAGATAAGCGGTATTTTTTCATAGTGTCACTAAGTTTATTTTCCGATGCAAGATAATGACATCCTTGAGCCCGTACCCTAGCGCCTAGAATCCATCGTTTACTTAGCTAACAATTATGCTGAGAAGCTGTTATTACCGACTGTTACCGGTGTGTACCATGTATGTACAGGCATCCTTATATTGATCTCCCGTTTTTTTGTAACTCGTTTTTGTAACTCCCATGTTAGTCTTACGAGGCTACCTGGATCCACCTGACGGATGCCGGGGATATTTTTCGCGGATGCCTGTACGCACCTCGAATCCTATATAATCTCATTTGATGAAAACTGAAAAAGGAATCAACTGCGCCCTGGGAAATCTCTTTCCTACACCCAAGTCAGCAGTAGCTATAATAGTACCGGTAGGCCACGGCACAATGCCTATAACATGAATAGAAATATAGCCTATAAAATTAAGAGCAATCAACTTTGTTATTCTTCAAGGCGCTATTACAGGCGGTGCAGGGGGACAATTCGTTGCTTTTGAAGCAATTAGCACAGTGGTTGATTGGTATTTCCTGTTCAGTTTCGGCTGCGCCGGCAGTTATACATCTAGAGGCATCTTCATACCTAAACCTTGAGAAACATTCTTGTTATCATTTTGGGCGGAAAGTCATCTTGACCGGTTCAAAACATGCTAACCGGATTCTTGGTAATAGGTTTTTGCTTTAGTTATTGATAGATTCGGAAGTTGCTCAAAGGTTTTGGACTTTCTCATGTTTAACTGCTCTACAGTCCCCAAGTTCCCAACCCTTAATCAATCTCCATATCTCCGTATCTCCGTAGAAAAAGTGGCTTTATTTTGTCATCGTCGTTGTATTATATCAACATTCAACAATCATGGGAAGGAAGGAAGGTTATATCGACTGTTACCAGTGTACCGCGTAGGCATACCGTTTATTACTTCTCACATGATGAAGAAAGAATTATGAACTGTTGTGCAATGGACGTTCTATTTCTTACATCTTACTATGAAATCGATATTATTAACATTAAGTACACATAGATTATTAATAGGTAGGTATACATTAGGACTGTTAGACCACTAGTTCAAACAATACAGTTAAGGGAGGGTTACACGTTTACAATCTCCTTTATGTTTCTTCCAGTGGGCTATCTGACAAGCCCGATCACAGTACCGGGCACTCTTACAAGCGGTGCAGCGGAGAGATTGGTTGCTTTTGAAGCAATTGGCACAGTTGTTTTTCTCTGCGGTATCGGCGGTGTCCGCAGTACTTTCTAGAGGCATCTTCTTACCTAATTCTGAAGCTTTGAGCAGCATTTTTGTAATCATTTTCCCTGGAAAGTTGGCTTCGACCGGCTCGAAGCACGGTAAACGGATACTAGGGTCTTCCGCCTCTAAACCTTTTTGATAATATGTTTTAGCATTAGTTATTTCGCCCTTAAGAGCGTAGATTTCGGCTAAAGAGAAGCAAGCCTCGGGAAATTTGCGGTGGTCTATTGGATTAGTTGATATAAACTTTAAATAAGCTTCAACAGCATCGACACCGTACTTCTTATTCTTCTTCTTCTTTTCCATCAGCCTTAAATGTGTTGCCCGTGTATACAACCAATCTGTCTCATTAGGCAACATCTCTATGGCTTGGTCGATAGCCCTCAATCCATTTTTATGGTCACCAACAAATCCCAACATACAACTGAGTAGTTGATGAAAATCTGGGACGGAAGGATCCAGTTCAACGCAGCGCTTAGCCATAAGCAGATTCTCTTCGTTCGACTGACAAGCCATACGGAGACATACTAAAACATAAAGAGCGTTAGCGTCTTGGGAGTTACGATCCAAGGCTTCCTCTGCAGCTTCAACACATTCCAAATAGAAATAACAATATTCTCTTATGGGCAAGTCCCAAGCACGCCGATACAAGCGAAAGAGTATGAAAGCATCATTCGTTTGTTGTTGCTCAAGAAGGATCATTGCATGTTCCATTATTTCACAGGCTTTGAAAAATGATTGAGCAATAACAGATCCATTTTCAGCTCGGGAAATCAACTCTTCAAAGAATTTGGAAGTGATGCCTCTCATACTCCGAGCATGTGGGGTCGGAGGAATAGGACGTCCACCTGGAGAAAATGCATCAAGAAACTCGAGCCAAGAATCTGTAGCTGGATTCTTCGGATCAAGGTTGCTGGAAATGAAACGTTTTTCTCTCTCTTGAATTGACATCCCTTCAGATTTTAATTGTTTCTGTGTTTCAAAGTCACAAAGTTCCTTTCCGTGATCGATTGCTCTTTCTACCCAGTCATTTGAAGATGTTTGTTTTGCATCATGAATATTCAGTTGTAAAGATTTCCCTTGCTGTTTTGCTCGGTTTAGCCACCGTCTGGCCTTTCCTTCATCTCGTGCGCATCCATGACCGTTGGCGAACAACATACCCAACTCGAACTGACCTTCTGCGGATCCCTTTTCGGCGGACAACTTGATGAATTCGAATGCCTCTTCATTTTTCTTCAGTTCTAGAAGAAGCTCCCCAAGTGGCAAATAGGCTTCGGAAAAGGCTGCTTTGGCTGCTGCTCGAAAGTTTCCTTCAGCCTTGTGCAGGTCTTTGTCGAACCCACCGGATCCGTTTAAGTAGTTGAACCCCAGTAGAAATAAACTTGCAGGATCTCCTGTTTTAGCCGTTTTCTCAAGATTTTCTTTCGTTTCCTTCATTGAAGATGCCCCAAGAGCTCCACTTCTTGAGAGTTCTTGAAGATAGATTAATGCTCCAGCGTTACCTTGATCTGCAGACAACTTGAGCATATCACTAGCTTTTTTAATGTCCATCGGTCCTCCACGACCCCTCGCAAGCATTGTAGCATAATTACATTGGGCTTCAGAGAGACCATGCTCAGCCGCCTTCTGGAACCAGCTCCTGGCTGATGCCTCGTCCATTTGACAACCATTGCCGTCCAACAAGGCCACACCGAGATTGTTTTGGGCAGTTGGGCAATCATGTCGGGCTGCTTTCAAGTACCATTTGAAAGCTTCAATGCTACATTGGTCGACACCTCGTCCATCTCTGTAACAGTTACCCAAGAAAGCCTCTGCCTCTGCAACACCTATGTTGGGTCTCATATTCTCTTCGAATCGGATGAAAGCTTTTTGACTAGCAGCCTTCCGACAAAGTTCCGTGACTTTGTGAAAATCTCTCGGAAGACCAGCCTTTCCTTCGTTATAGAACATTGCCACATTGTAGAGTCCTTCGGCGCTCCCTTTTTTTGCTGCTGCTTCGAAAATTTCGAATGCTTTTACTGCACTGCCCTGAGTAGCTGATAGTTTTCCGTGTTTGTATTGATGAGCTTTACCAATGAATACCGTGATCCTAGAATGCTCCATAAATGTCTCCCAATTAGGACAATCTTCAATATCCTCATACGTTAAGTGGAGGCTCTTGTATCTTCCAGTTACCATTTTTTTATCGCCTTTTTCATAATATTCTTTTGGCATGGATATACCAAATGTAGGATTCTTATCCGTCTCATCAGATGCAATGAGAGCACGGCAGTCTCGTTCACGAATGTTTAACACTTCATCGCGGGGATTTATCGCTAGGCCTTGTAAGCATACCGCCAGGGATTCTTGGTGCATTTTCATTTGAAGAAGAACTTCAGAAAGAATTCGAAAATACTTGACGTTCTTCGGATCCAGCTGAATGGCATCTTCGATATCCTCTCGGGCTAAATCAAACTTCGAAAGATTGAATTCGCAAAGGGCTCGATTAGAGTAGAGTACTGCTTCTTCCTGGTTTAAATGAATAGCTCTAGTGTAGCAGTTCATCGCCTCTCTCCAAAGCTTCTGTTTGAAAAACTGATTTCCCTCTTCTTTTATAGAGGTCCAATTACCTTTCTTTGAGCTGATAGCAATGTCTATGGCAACGTTAGCGTCATTCTTTTCAGCTTTTCTAATACATTTTCCTTGTTCCTCTTTTTCGTCATCTTTTACTGCAATCAATTTGAAAATGATATCAGCTAATTTAGGTTTTCCAATCGCTGTAGCCACTTGGGCCAGATATTCCATATCATGCTGATACTTATTACAGTCGAACGATTGATGGGCAACCAAGTTCCGTACCTTCTTAGCTCTAAGAAAATACTTTTTGAAATTCGCGAACTTAGACCCAGTTGGGTATAATATTTTCCAATCGTCGATGATGGCTTGTAGAGATTGACTAAAGTCTGTTTTCTTGCCTCGCATCTTCTTCGATGTAATAGGGTTGGAAAGAATAAATTCGGCCAGGAAAGGATTAAGAAGACTCATGGCTTTTTGAAGATTAGCAGCTGCGTCAGCCTGTTCCATTCCAGCAACCACTTCATTTTCTTCCAATGACATTGTTCTACAACTCCGGAACATTTAGGCCAATCAATAATAATTAATCGAAATGTTTCATTAAAATTCAAAGAACTTACATAATCTGTAGTTGGACTTGGCTTCCGTGAATTAGTATTGTACTTTAAATCGTAAACTTGATCGGATAGATCACTGTTCGTAGACTGAAGATAAATGATAAATATTAATTAAGATTCTAATTGGTGAACTAGATTTTTTTATACTTGAATAGCATATTCCTTTAATAACTAATATATTGAATAAGAAGCTGTTGAACATTTTTTGGCATGAGAACAATTTAAGACATGCTATTACCAAATTTATATCAAAAGGTATTGTATGGTACCGTGCTACGTCAGTTACCGTTTAATAGTTTCGTTCTTGTTGTCGTTCTTGGTTTGGTGAGTTGCGAGTATACGGTAAACTACAGTTGTTTTTTTTTATGTATCATACATTTATATTTAACCTCACACTATTAACACGATGTTGGTTTAACCTGCTACTAAGAAAATCACCATCTGTTATTCGGAATTTCAGTGTCCACTAGTAAGCAAACATTTAATAGCGCTCATTATTTTACTTATTTCTCTGACACTGAGAGAGAATGCGATAGTTGCTCTCGCTTCTCGCACTCACGAAAACAGCGCAGCTAAGTGATAATTAGTTTATCTCACACAAAATAAACATAGAAAACAGATAAAACCTCCGATAACAAAGATAAACGAATCAATAATTTCATAGCGACACGAAAATTCTTCCCTGATGCCAATTGTCATCCCAGATAACCTAAATACTTCAGTTTCGAAACCATAATTTTTTAACAAACAATCATGGAATACTGCGATTTACCCCACCAGTGATGTATCGTATAATTCTAATTTAATAATGAAGATAGTACGTCTACTATATACACCCACTGAACGTTCTCTCCCCTGCTATAGACCTCGAGCGGTTATAGTACACCCAGTGAATCCTATCTTTTTTTTTAGACCGTTAAGATACAAATTCTTTCTGACTCGTCTTCAAAATTTTGAAAAAGATAAAAATACTTTTAAAAGTGAAGAAAAAAGCCAAGATACAAGATACTATCTTGGAAAAAGGCAGATAAAATAAGATACTTGGAAAGTATCTTATCTTTTCCAAAAACAGCAAAAAATAAGATAAGATAAGATATAAAATACTCGTTTCTAGGGAAATTTCGTAAAAATGTATTACATTTTTTCCTTAGGGAACTTAGAATCATTTATTTTTTAATTGCTCTTCAAAAACTCAGAAAATATATTTACCTCCTTAAGTATACTTAAAAAAATTAAACCGAAAAGTACAATTTTTGTTTATATTTCCACCGATTGAGTCTACTTGGGCGACAGGAAGTATCTTATCTTTTTAGTATCTTTTTGACTCATTTTCACTGGAATAAAAGATAAAAATACTTTTTTTCGATCCCCAAAAAGACAAGATAGAAAATACTGCAAAAGATACTGAAGTATTTTATCTTATATCTTTTTGAGTATTTGAAATAAAAAGATAGGATTCACTGAGTACACCAAAATAATGTCTCTGTTGTGAATAGAATATATAAAACTAAGAGTAGGGGATGTTTTTTTTATTTATTTGAGTAGCAACGGTATTTAATAAAGTAAGTTAGCTGTACCATTCAGTTGAAAACATTAAATTAAGGGAGGGTTAGACGTTTACAACCCCCTTCGTATACTGTTTCTACCAGTGGGCCACCTGACCAGCTCGATCACAATATCACATTATCAGACACTCATCACAATCCGGTGCAGCGGAAAGATTGTAATTTCTTTTAAGCGATTGATGTATTATAAATGTTGACCGTCTTTTTCTGAACGTCGGTGACACCTGTTTCCCACAAACCTACAAAAAAGAAGCTGTTAAAAGTAAAAACAAACAATCAAGCAAACAGACCTATAAAAAAGGAACGGTTGCCTCATTTTCATCATAAACATCGTGCAAGAAAGCAGCGGCGTCATCAACAAGACGTTATTGTCTTCATCATCGTCGTCATCGCCAGTCCGATAGACGTCTTCCTCTTCTTCACCACCGTCGTTCTAACATAGACGTCGTCGTCTTCTACATCTTCTTCATCGCCGTCGTGCTGCCAATATACCCGTGTTTGTATAGCGCTTACTTCAATTTTTTTAAGTACCATGTATTAACTCTCATTATAGATTTTATCGGTGTTGCACGAACTATCAATTATTATTATAGATTACTACGATCGAATAAAATATGAAGAAAATAATATAAAACTAGACAATCAATCCAATGATTGCTCGTCATCATAGAGAGCTAGACCACAAAGCAAATCCCAGAATCTCCAACCCAGAATTACAGGGGAAAACACGGAACGCAGAAAAAGAAAAAGTGGAAGCGCATAAAGAGGGACAAAAATGTAGAAAATTTCTCCAACACGTCGTTAATAGTGATTTCATCAATAGAAAATCAGAGTCACACGTTCTCGACGTTTCCGTTGTTTTTAGAACCGATGTACCAGTTTTTGATCACAATAGGAATAGCGTTCAGTATTTTGTGAGCTCCTCCGACAAATTGGCTGTCCGCACGATCGAGGGTCTCCTCTTGGCCCCATGAAGGGATCTTGCAAATCTTTTCTAGAGTTTGGGTAAGGGCCTAAAATTGAGATGAAAGAAAGGAGGTTTAAAATTATTTAATTTTAAAATGTTATTGAGTTTCAAAAATTACATCGAGGCGAGGATGGTATAGACTGTTCGGTAATGTGACGAAATTGCGCTCCTTCAAATCATTGCAAATTCGAGTATAATCAATAATAGTATAAGTGAACAAAGCAGTGCCTCTTAAACGAGTCAATCCTATAAAGATGAATGCAAACATTCGTAATTCTGAAAGACGTACATTATTCAAACATAGTCATAAATACCAGGACAGACGATGCTGGTCAGTTGAAGTAGCTTCATCACCTTCTTTTCCCTTTTATCCAGATCTTCAACTAGATAATGAACAAACAAAATTGACAATTTAATTATCCTGATTCTTTTTCGATCTTTAAAGGCGAAATGTTAAGTGAGGTTTTCTTACCAGAGCTTGTGAGATTTAACTCGAAATCAGCTGTCAAAATGGAGATCACACAATAGAACAGTCTGATATCAGTCAGCAAGCAATGATTCGGATGAAAGATCTTCTCATATTTGCGGATGAAAGCCCCGCATTTTGCAGCTTTTGTGCGATCACGACCGGCTAATTGAATCACATCTTCATCTAGTAACTTAGTGATAAATGAGCGTGACTTCTTTGACGAGCACTTGTTGCAGAAGAAAAACAAAAACAGGGCTGGTAGTGAACAGAATGCACAGAAGAATGCGACAGCCAAGTGCCACCATCATGGTCGATTCAAAAACTTAATTTCCGTAGCAAATATCAACAAATTGGCGTGACAAGAGCGTGACGTGAGAAAATGAGCACTGAAGATGTTACCAAAGATTCGCTTTGTCTTGCTTCCTGTGACTTTACTCTCGTTTTAACTATTATTACCGAACGATTCAATGGAAAGTATTCTAATGCCGCGAGCAGACCGGTAGCGAACTGGCGGGCGAGACGGTGGTAAAATCGGAATTGAAGCCAGTAGAAGGGGAGGGTGGAAGGAAGCCACCGATGCAAAATCTATTTTTTCACGTTCTCTCCCAGAAAAAAATAGATTTCTAGCTTTTATATCAAATTAATATCGAATTTTATTAATATTTATAGTTTGATAAAATTCGATGGAAACAAATGTATGTATTATTACTTTAAAAGCTTACATTGTATCACGATAAATGATTGCACGGTACTTTAAAAATTAGAATAATGAATCAAATTAGGAATTTCACTGCAGTATCAGAGGCCACTCCTATTTTATAACAGGGAGTCGTAGTCAATACAGCAGTAACCCTGTTCAAGGATCTTCGATAAATTATTACTCCAAAAGTGTTCCAACAATTCTAATTTGTAATGCATTAAAATTTCTCAAATCCTGTCATCGACGCAATCAAAACAATGCCATCGATGGTCCGCGTATTGTCGTAACTTTAAAATTCTGCTAGGACATGATGTAGGATTTGATTGAACTCGACCAAAGGATTCACGGCTGCATAACCAGGGACTCGCCAACAAAAAGCATACGATATGGTTCGTTGACATTGATTAGTTATCAAACAATTCGAAGTTTAAAAGATTAAATTTTAAAGTTTAAAAGAGTCGAATGGTGGCGTTCGATATGGCAGCTACATTTCCAATTTTGATCTTCATAAAGTAAAGAAACCAATCATTTTCATTTGAAACTAAATTTTAAAAGATTTATCCATCATCATAAAGGTACTTTTTTCGCTGAAAATACGGTGGTTTGGGTACAGCTTTTTGGGTACAGACTGTACCCAAATGTCGTGTCATTTTGGGTACGGTTTCTTTGTACCCAAATCACTTTTCTATTGTACCCAAAGCGTTCAAATGAAAGATAATTTGCGATGCTTTAAATTTGCTTTATTAACTTGGATAAATATAGAAACAGATCAATACAAAGCACATTAGTTATCTTCATCAGATGATGATTCATTATCTAATTCACGCTCTGGCATAGGAAGCGATGGTTCCTCTTCCGCATCCTCATCTTCACTCTCTTCTCCTTCCACCATTTCTTCTTCGTCGCTTAAGTTATCGTCAGGCTGGTCGAACATGGAATAATCTTGATCCTCAAACAACATTGGCATTAGTAGCGGAAGTCCTGTTTTGGTAGTAATACGAAAAATTCTTAAAATAAATTTTCACGTATCGTTTAAGGGGTTGCATTGGCGAAAGATCATGACTTTGGTACCACTGGCAAATATAGCGCAACTTCTGATTCGTGATGACTGTTTCTTTCTTATATTAATTGTAATAGATTTTAAAATAAATGAATATAATTTACCGGAAACAGTACAGTAGTATCTCCTTAGGACGATTATGATTTCTCAGCTGGCCCACTAGTCACATTTGCTGGAGTTGTCGAAGAAGAAGGTTGTGAGCTTGAGATCGGTTCTTCCAACTAAAAAAATTCAATTTATTTTTAGTTTGGACAACTCCTATTATATAAATTTCTCACAGTTTTCTTCGTTGTGTTTGTCTACTTCACGACACCCTTTGCGGCGAGTAATCTTAGTAGAGAGGGGCTCGTTGACCACAGGAACACATATAGCACAAATATAGTTAAAGATTTCCCGGTTTCCCCGCCTCTTTTCATCTTAACATATTCCTGTTTAGTAATTACTAAAAGAATCAAATAAAAGTCATTACTGAAGTACGAATGATGATGATGAAATTGTTTACCTCGGTTTGGGTAGCATTCTCGGTGGATCACTGACTCGCACAACTCGCACTGAATGAGTTGTGGAGAACGAACATCGTTCGGTCTTTCACAATTAGTAATGCAACACTTTTTTCCCTCCATTAAAAAATTTTTAGAAAAAAGAGAACGGACTGTTGGCTCGTCAGCTCGTCAGCTCTCGCTCATCTGAGCAGACTAAGAATAAAAACGTTTTGGGTACCAATATCAAAATTTTATGTCGATTTGGGTACATTTTCTTTGTACCCAAACGTTAAATTGAAAAGATTAGAGGTTTGGGTACAGTCTGTACCCAAAAAGCTGTACCCAAATCACCAATAGCCGTATGATGGATATACCGGCGAGACACGTGGAACTAGATCGGTTCGATTACGAAAATGAGTTCCACTTTGTGGTTGAACTGAAAATTGGAATAGAAAATTATTCTATAACAATCTGAATAAAATTCTGTTTAATTTAATTGCTGGTACCTCAAGAATCAAACCACCTTATTTTAGGCGGGTTTGTCGACACAAAATCCCGATCCATCGAAGTAATAAGCGCACTCAGAGTCACCGCTGCTCTCGCACACAGTATATTATAAACCAAATTTGTATAAATAATAAAATAAAATAATAATAATGATAATGAAAAAAAAAAATGATCGACGTAGTAAATTAATAGATCAGTTGATGCTAGACGTCATAATATTTTCAGCTTATTAAATTATGTTTCTAATCCAATTTCTAAAATATCCATTATCCAATCATTTATGAGATCATAAAAAATTGGACTATTAGAGTTATTGATGGTAACCTACTGTGTTGAATGATATAGTAACGAATGTAATGAACATTGAACGCCAAGGTAGAGGCTGCAGTTGAGTCATCCTCCGCCGGTACGAAACAAGTACTGCATGATAATTGTGCAGCACGATACAAAAAGTAGTAATTATTTTAATACACCTTCTTTCGAAATTCGGTTAAGATTATTAATTTTCTTGTATTATTAGTGGAGTAATTATTTAGATTTTTTAGAACTATACGAGTGCACGACAGGTTGAGTACATTATTGGCAGTACAAAGCAAAAGCTTAGGCAAAAGCTTAATATGAGTCAGTAACATATTCAATTAAACGATTTTTCTTATTTATATTTCACAATTGACGCAATAAACCAGAAATACTGAAAGATGAGTAGATAGTCATTTAGTGTCGGACAACGGAATATAAGCACCAAAAATCCCCGGGAACTTTCAGAATTAAGAGGCAGGTAGTTGATGCAATAAGTGCCAAGTATTAGTAGACCGCGGTGAAAAAGAAAAAAAATGTGTGACGCGGTTGTGTGCACATTTACATAAATTAGCTGACCGAGACTAATTCGTAAGAAAGTAAATATCTTCTCGGAAAAACTTAAGAGATCTTCACCGTTTACTAGTGAGTCATTCTATTGACAATTGCCTGTATAACTGGATGGGAGGAATAGGTACCGGTAGTGACGTCGGAGTTGGTGACGTTATAACGTATGCGGTTATGGGTGAACGTTGGTGGTATCCGAGTGGGTGTGAGTTACTTGTGACGTCCGAGCGGAGCGCGCGATAATACAATCACTACAATGTCATGACGTGACGTTTCCTTTAACCACACTTTTTTTAGTTTTTAGAACAATGATGTCGTGTAACTGAAGAATAGCTAGCATCAGTGAAGGACTGAAGGTCTTATGACTGAAAAGCGGGATCATGGTACTATTGTTCAGTTATTTTTTAGATTCCATTGCAAGATTTACTAATTTACAGTAATTTTCTTTGTAATTCATTTATTTATTGTAAAACTTGTCGATTTTGAACCATGTATCGATTCAATGAATAGTCTCCGGAAGTTCTATCAACGGAAGAATGACACTAAGAACCTCCCGGATCTTCCTCCTCTCCAACAAGGATTTTTTGGGAGGCCGATTTGCATGCACCGCAACAGCCTTTCAAAAATCATAATCATAAAAAATCGGATAGATTTGCAAGTAAACTAAATGGCGGTACTTTCAAAAACTCGACGTCATAGTCATGACAGCGTATATAAGCAATGAGTTTAGCAAAAGCATATAATTCTTGCATCATTTATGTTAAGAAAATGAAGCTCTGCAGTAGTAACGTGCTAGTGTTTCTCTTGGCCGCTATCATGAGCGGGGCTGTAACTAATTGTAATTCTATTAGTCCTATACTTAGTGTTGAACCTGGAACACAAGATTTCGACGAAGTTGCCAACAATGCGCAGTGTCCCTTTACGTTCAAGCCGATGTATGTTTGGATACCGAAGCTGAACAGTAAAATCCGCATCGTTCACATAACCTGCAAAAACTCATTCATCAGGTAAAAAGTAGTTTACATTATAATGTCATGAAAAGGCATGTAGACAGTAGATCTTTTGGACACGAGATCTTTTTAAGATCGACAGGAGATCTTGAGGGGTCGACATGAGATCTTTAGCTATTTTTAAATGCGACAGGAGATCTTGAGTAATTTTTCAATATAACACGAGATCTTCAAGTTTTAAAATTGAGTACATTTTAAATTTAGGGCCTATTGGTAAGCCTCAATGAATTAAAATGGGTCTGTTAGTGGACCAGATCACAATAAGGCAGAAAAAGGCCCAAAAAAGCCGAGCGAGTTGAGGCTGTTGAGCTGGTCACCTTTAGGGTAACTTTCCCTGAAATTTCGGTAGTGCCGCCTGTGAGTAAAGAGAGGTCGGTGGCTTAGCTGGGAAGCTCCCAGGTAGTTGCCAATGGTCGGTTAAAGCTCCTGCACTAAAGCCGGCCTAGGTTTGGCCTCGACCAAATGAAGTAACCGCATGTTCACAGAGCAACCGGGCTGTGATAAGGTACAACTGGCTTAGGTTTGGCCTCTACCATTGAATTTACCGAATGTTCATGGGGCAACCCAGTAGTGATCAGGTACAGCCGGCTTAGGTTTGGCCTCGACCGATGAATATTCTGAATCTTAGTAAGGCAGCCGGGCTGTGACAAGGTACAACCGGCTTAGGTTCGGCCTTCACCGATGACGAAAAAATAAGGGTTGTATAGGCCTAGTAACTGTGGGTTTGACCATGCTATGTAAGGCTGTACTAGTGTACTCGCCGTAGATAATATAGTTAGATGTTACCGGCTCTGATCACTCGATTTAGGGGTTGGTTGGAACCGTTTCACTGGGCGTCCTGTGTCCGCCGAGCGCTCAACACCGGTCACCCATATCATTACTTATTATCATCAGTGTAAACTGTTAAGCTTACTCGTTACATGAAAGCCGGAGTGACTTTAGGCTACTCGAACTGAGGTATCTGGTAAGTTTAACGGATGTCAAAATAACAATTTCTTTAAGATCGTTTGCACCGGACTAATGAAAATTTAAAATATAATTATCTTTTCTTTTTTTATATATATATTTTAAAAAATCTCCTGTCGTATTTAAAAATAACGAAAGATCTCGTGTCGACCCCTGAAGATCTCGTGTCGATTAAAAAGATCTTCTGTCGTATTTAAAATTTGCCAAAGATCTCGTGTCGACACCTCAAGATCTCGTGTCGATTAAAAAGATCTCTTGTCGGATTGAAAAATTGCAGAAGATCTCGTGTCGACCCCTTAAGATCTCGTGTCGTTTACCAAAAGATCTCGTGTCCAAAAGATCTACTGTCGCGGTGCCTCATGAAAATAAGACAATTAATTTTTCTCGGCATGGTGTCTATCAGAAGCAGCATCGATAATAATAATGACACCAGAAGATGCATTCAACTGAAATCTCAAATAAAATCTCCACATAAACTTTACTGGACGGTGAGCAAGACTAACAAAAATGATATTAGCCAAAGCAGTATTGATTACGACGAAGATGAGAAGTGGTCGGGAGAAATCAACAGCGGCTGCGTCTATTCGAGAGTGAATGATCACAGCCAGGCAGGAATTCTTGTTAACAACTAGATAGAGCTAAGAAAAAGCTCAATTATTGAATAAAATTACAACCTAGATATGCCCATTTATATTTGTAAATGTATTCGCCAATTTCAGCGGTACAATAGGATAGAAATATTTTAAAATGAAATGATTTAGAAACATATGTTAAAACTTATCGTGGTAATCGTGCATATTGTAGCCTATCTTTACACTTATGGCAGTTTATTTACTACCTTAATAATGCCCATTCCCTTACTATTTAAGTATTAAATTCATTCAAATATACTGCACCATTTTTTCTGCCCATAACTATTAACACATTTTTTAATTCCTTATATTGATTATAATAATATTTTCAATTGTAATAACTCATCTAAAGCTTAGAGAGATGAGAGATGTTTAAGCTACATCAATTTGCTAATGCTGGTGGTAACTAATAACTTGAATCAGCTAGTTTCCGACTACCGTCAAAAGCGTTAAGTCGCCATGAGCTTGCCCGGAAGGAGGAAGGTGGTTCGTCCAGCTTGAATCTTATCATTAAATCCAATGGATCATTGTAAATTTCCCGAGGCTTATTACTTTTACCCATATTGGGTATTTTCTCATAATCTCTTTGTATAGCTGGGGTGCCATTATACAATTGTTTTGAAGAAATTTAATGAAGAATAATTACCAGATTTGAACATATTTTAAACAGCCTTTTCCATGGTACATTTGACTATCGAATAAAGATTTTATGAATAAGATGAGCCAAGTTCAAACATCTCACGATTGAAAATAACTGTTTATAAATGCCGTTTAAGTATGACTAAATTTTTAAAATGAGATTTAAAATATTAAAGGAAGTTGAATGTCACCCGCCCATATACCAGTATGGGCTGAGAATCATATTTCTATGGATTTAATTTTAATTTGTGTTTGATGAATTAATTAATTTGTTTAATCTTCAAATTTCGCTTTTTTAAAATGATTAAAAAATCATTCCAGTATTTAAATGAGTTCATGTAAGCTTTGATTATTACACTATAGTTTTTTTATTACATTGTAAATTCGTTTATTTTACTTTATTATAATTCACACAGTCTTATGACATAAATAATGAACTTATTAGTAATGCGATGTTTTAATGTACCCTCTATTTAAAATGTAACAATACTTTTAAAAAGTTGAGAAAAGGGCTGAAAAAATAGATAAATAGGTTTCTTTCCTTGCCATAAAAGTCTTACTAACCCTTTTCCCTTCTTGTCATAGTTTGTTATACGCTATAAGTACTTCATTGCCAGGCTCCCCTCTCAGAGGGAGTAATCAGTCTGTCTGTATAATGTACCGTAACATAGATCGTAAATTATGATGTAAATGCTCTAGTTTTTTTTATCGCCCAATTTATAATGGTCCTTATATCTATATGATGGTGTGTGCAGTTCATTCAATCTTATCTTCAACTTAATCTTATTTTGATCAACTTCCTGTCGTTAATCGCATATCATTTGAATTGTTATTAACTTTTTTTTATAATTGAATTAAATCTGAATTTTTAACCAAATAAAAAAATTTAACTGGATCGGGCAACCACCGGCCCAATCGGCCACTGGAAGAAACACGCTAAGAGAATCGTAAACGTTCGAACGCTAAACACTATATAATTCATCCAATAATCGACCATTTAAACAGAAAAGAAAGTAAAAATTGGTTAAGCGCAGCTGATTTAGTAAATCGTTTTGCATATCGTTCGATGAATCCCGATATTGTTTAAATTGCCAAATCCCGGTAGCCTATTTATCTCTCGCGATCGCCCACACCTTTTTACAGTAGACCTTTGAAAGTTTCATTTCACCCATTTTTTCTCATTTTTTACGTTCCCGCCTATTTTGTCCCGGGGACTGACCCAGCGGGGGGAAAAGTAGGGAATCCATCGTTCAAAAACTTCCGTTCAGACTTGAAACAGTAAACAAAGTCATCAAAGAATTATATATTATTTTTATCATAAAAACATCGTGCTTCTTATATCTCTATGTCACAACTCACCACCCACTCACTCAAACTCTCATTCCAAAAGTATATAAGTTTAAGCAAAAAATCCTTCCAATGATCACTCCTTCTTTAAACATTCGATCAGTAATAATGAACTTTTACAGTATAAACGTTGTCTTCTGTCTATTTGTCGCAATCGTAGAAAGGGCAGTATTAATAAGTAGTAATCCAATTAGTCCCTTCCCCAGAGTAGAATCTGGAACACAAGATTTCGACGAAGTTGCCAGCAATGCTAAGTGTCCCTTCACCTTCAAGGTGAGTATAATCGATATAGCCGCCAATAGGCAGTAAAGTATACTTCATGCCATCCGAGGGGTTCCCGACTCTTTTCCAGACTGAACCGGGGGAAAAAAATTTCCTCCATTATTTCCCTCCTTTTCCCCCTTTTACATGTAAAGAGATAGGAGAATTTTCCCTCCTTTTCCCCCATTTCTCCCGCGGACTGAACCGGGGGAAAAAGAGTCGGGAACCCCTCGATGCCATCATTAAGGTGATTCAATATGATCTTCTAGGTGATTGAAATCTGGCTCACTGAGAACAGCAAAATAAGCATTGGTCACATAACCTGCAAGAGACCGTCTACCAGAAGCAGCAACCATGATGGCGATCGACGATGTATACAACTAACATCTCCGCTGATTCTTGACTGGAACGTGAGCAAAACAAACAATACCAGTCAAAACAGGTAAAAATAGATGTAATTACTAATTAGGTACTACCCAAAACATCCGTTTAGGGAAATAAAATTGTTTTTTTAAGTGATCACGTTAATTAATTACACTTTAGTGAATATAATTACATCTCATTTTTTATCTGGAAAATCAGAGCAGATGACGAAGGAATGAAGTGGTCCAGGAATATCAACAGCGGGTGCGTCTATTCGGAAGTGAACGATAGAAGCCAGCATGGAAACCTTATGCCCCACTAGACAGAACTGTACAAGCGATGTCACAATCGATTCTTTTACGAAGAGGAAGTTACATCAGTATTCAAAGTTATTATGGAATTGTTAATCTTGTTCCATCAGCAACTTTTTACTTCTTTTAGTTTCAAGTACCTTTCAGCGCTTTCTATTTCACTCATTCAAATATCCACACTCAATAAACTGCTCAACTAAGTGCATTTTTTCGATTCTTTAACAAAGAACAATTCCATTAATTCCAGCGTCAATTTTTAATACCACTTTCCGTTTGAAGTGCTCCCCTATTACTAAATCAATTTATAAAATCAAGTATACTCGATTTAAACTGCCTAATCTAATGCATTTTTTTTCTCAAATTTAATTTTAAATGCTTTCATTGCAAAAATCGGTTACTGTTATTAATATTTTTGTATATTATTACTAGTGTGTGCGATTACTAGTGAGAGTCATACTATTGACAATTGCCCATATAACTGGATGGGAGGAATAGGTGGTGACGTCGGAGTTGACGTTAGAGGATGGTTAAATGGGGGAAAGTTGATGATGTTTGAAGTTGATGACGTCCAAAGTTTGGTGAAGTCCGAGTGGCTGAAAGTTAGTGACGTAAGAGTGGAGCGCTACAATACATCGAATGATTCGATTAATAGTCTTCGGAAGTTCTAGCATCATAGGAATGACACTAAGAACCTCCCGGATCTTCCGTCTTTCCGACAATAATCTTTTGGGAGGCCGATTTGCATGCATCCCAAAAAATCATAATCATATTAAATCGGAAAGATTTCCATGCAAACAAATGACTACACTTTCAAAAGCTTGACGTCATTGTCATGAAAACGTATATAAGCAATGAGTTTAGCAACAGCAATTGTTCATTGCATCAACTTAATTTATTTACCCCTTTTGATGCCCAACAGTGCCATTCTATTGAACTATACTCATTATATACTACACAATATATGGATTGCCTATAATCAAGCGCATTGCAATAATTTATTAAGTTAAGCTGATAAGGTTTTCAATTAAAGCAACCAATGTATAGCAGCTATAGCTTATAGAGGAAATACCGAACTGAAGCTGCGTGAATTCGCTTCGCTGCTACTATGGGTATTCCTATTATTATTTTTATTGACATTAAAAAATCATGATGAATTTGTACAACTTTAAAATCTGAAGAATTGATTTATTCGATGTACAGTCTTGTCGGCTTGTCATATTAAAAGGACAACTAGTGTAGATAAAACCATGCAGAAGGAAAGTAACAAGAAATAGTACATACATTTAATATGAGGAATGAATATTGCATGCATTATGGTACTGTTCAATAAGAAAAAGGTTAGAAAAGATTAAGAAAGGAAATGTTATGACATTACGAAAAGAATAAGTTGACATAAAGTTAAATAATGTCGAACACGGTATATCCTTATCAAGCTTTCCGTCAAGCGCATTCTAAATGGTTCTTTTTAAAGGTTATTGCTGCGTCTGGTACTGTGCCGTGATCGAACTTGCCAGGTACTTGGCTCACTGGAAGAAAGCACAAAGGGATGGCAAACGTTTTAGCGCTGCAAATTTATTTACTAGTAATGAGATAGAATGTTAAATCATCTATGTATATATATATCTAATATGGATCATGAAGGTAAACAGGAAACCGTTTAGCGTTATTTGTTCACATTATCCGGAGAAACTCGCTCAGGAAGTAAAAAACAACAATCCAGTACATAATCTATTTTCACGACTTTGTTCATTAAATCAGGTTTATTTTTTACTGGGTGTCTTATCAGAAGTAATACCGGTAAACATTGTGGGGAAAAAACTAGATGTGTACAATAACTGCCATCACTTTTTCTGAAACGGAAGCAGCAAGCTTATAACCAAGAAAATCATTAGGTCAAAGCATTAGAGATGTCGAAGGAGCGAAAAAGTCACGCAATCTCAACAGCAGTTGCGTCTGAGAGATCGTTCGGGATTGAACAATATAACTAGACCAAGCTGAATATAAGCTCCGTGAAAATAAATCACCGCTATTCTCTGCTTAAATTCGATAGTTAACAATATGATGTAAAACATAGCCAACACGATGCCGGCGGTATAGTGTGCAGATTGTGCCGAATGTGTGCAGACTCGAGTCGAAAGACGATGGCTTTCAATTTGGCAGCCACATTTCCAACTTTGAAATATAGTTCTATGTAATTTAATTACTGTACCTCAAGAATCAAACTGCCTTATTGTTTGTCGACACTGACATATATAATATACAACCCGACATCCCGATCAATCGATATCACAATCGAGCTCACCCGAGAGCTCGCCGTTGTTTCCGTACACTAATATACGAAAACTTGCGAAAATGATCGATTAAAAATTAATAGGATGTATATATTGTTTATTTTCATATTGTGGATAGACATAACAAATCAATGGATTGGTGAAAGATTCTAGCTATAGTTGTTGTAGACGTCATAGTATTCGCAGAATCAAATTTGGGTTCCTAGTCCAACTTTCTAAAATATACAAGTTGTTAATGTTAACCTGCGGTAATGAATGATAGTAGTAAATGTAATGAACGCCGAGTAGCGGCGGTAGTTGAGTCATCCTCCACCGGTATGTAACAAGATGCGATAGTAGTTAGTAAGAATATAGCCCCCAAATTTGCGCTCTGTGAGGTGAGTCAACACCTCATCATCTTAACATCCGCCGACAGATTTCCCAATTTGGCCAATAAAATTCGTACAGGTACATTCATAATTTATTTTCAAGAAAGAGATGAAGCAAGCAGGAAGTAGTTGTTGTAAGTAGCCTTTAGACAAATCGCGATGTAAAAAAGAACTTTGTGACGCGGTTGCTTGCCTATTGCCATTTACATAAATTAGCTGATCGAGGCTTATATGTAGGAAATTAAATTAAATATCAAAGAACCCAAGAGACCGGGACTAGTCAGTCATGCTATATTGACAATATTGGCCATATAACTGGATGGAAGGAATAGGTGGTGACGTCAAAGACGATGGTTAATGGCAAGGTAAAACGTTCAGGTGGATAAGAATCGGTGACGTCCGAGCGAATGGCGATAATACAATAAATACAACGTCATTAATTATTTCCGTTGATTATAGTTGAACGGAAAGGATCTTGATCCTGTTGCTCAATTTCCTCGATTTTTTTTATATCCCAAACGCAATGACTAATTTGCTGAAATTTTTAAGAATCTATCTTCGTAATTTTATTCATCTATTGCGAAAATTGTCTATTTTTAACCATGTATCGATTCGATAAATATTGCTAACGGAAGTTCTATAAGATGCTTTCCGGATTTGCCACTATAAAATGATTAGCTCCAACTAAAATGTTCACGCCTCCCGGACCTTCCTCCTTATATCCTTCAAAAATGATTTTTTTTTTCAGAAGGATGATGCATAGCATGCAAATCGAATCAATTTTGCATGCAAACGAAATTACGACAATCGACATCCATTCGACGGCATATTCTTGACAATGTATATAAGCAAATGATCCAAGCACAAGCAAGAGATTCTTTCATCATTCATTCGAGAACAATGAAACTCTGCAGTAGTAACGAACTCGTTTGCCTCTTATTGGCCGCTATCATGAGCGGTACAGTTACTCATTGTGATCGTTATAGTCCTTCACAAAGAAGAGTAGAACCTGGAACACAAGATTTTGACGAAATCGCCAACAATGCACAGTGTCCCTTTACGATCAACCCGATGTCTATTTGGATCCCGAAGCTGAACACCGAAATCCGCATCGATACCATATCCTGCAAAAACTTGTTCACCCGGTAAAAAAAAGTTGAACCTAGTTTTAAGAACTTTATAGTGGCGTATTTATAATTACCGATTCCTAATTAGTTCATTTTTTTGCCTGCTATGAAAAAGAAGTAACGGCGACGAAAGACAATGCACACAACTGAAATCTCAACTGAAGCCACAAAAGGAACTTTACTGGATCGTGAAGAGTGGGTTTACACAAGGCAAACCAAAATATTGGTCAGGAGAATTCAACAGCAGCTGCGTATATTCGAAAGTGAACTATCGAGGCAAACAAGGAAACTCTATGGGACAATAGAAAAAGCTGAAATTAATTTTTTTTTTGTTACAACTGTGATTCGCTATTGAATTTATATTTGTCAATGTAGCGGATTAATAACTGTCATATTATAATAGGTGCAATCAACTGTTTTATAATGATTAAATGGGGAAAACGTGTTATATAATTTATCATGCATGCATTGGGTACCTATTCAGTTATGTGCATTCCATTTATGAAAAACAACTTAACTTATGTATTTACCCCTTTGTTACCTATAGTGCCTTTCTATTTAACTCATTAGAATATACTCACAATTTGAACTGATGCATGTGTATCGTTTATAATCTTTCTACAAAGCGGTGTTGCCAGTAATTAATAAGTGAGTCATTAATTTTTCCTGAGAAGTATATGAGAACTTAATGAGAAATTGAGAATAGAATACCATATCACGCTTACGTGAGATCAAGTGAGATCACGTGAGAATCACATGAGATCATACGAGACTTTCTTGTTTTTACGGAAAAAACCTATCTGAAGCAGCTGCTGCTTCCCTCTCCGAATGTCTAGAGGCTTTTCCTTTTTAATTTATTGCCCATTTATGCATAGACACTTAAAAATCAATTAATCTAGAATGAGTTAATTGAGTTATTATATATATTAAACAGATTAGTATGAGGGTACGAAGATTTGAACTTTAGAAAGCATTAGTCAGTTTTTTTTTGTTTCAGCACCCTCTTGAGATAGATAAAAATACTTTTTGGACCATATAAAATAACACTTATTGCATCATGTATGTTGTTATTTTGTTTACAATTGCCATGCTAGTTTGACAATTTTTATGTGCATCGTTTAAATCACTTTTTACAATTCATTTTCAGTGACTGCTGTAGAGGATGTTACTCCTCGTGGATACATAATTAAGGAAGCTGTTGCCGGTTGGTTTGCATGTATATATACCACCGAATAAAACCTGGTATTTTGAAGAAAACCACATATATTTTAAAATATATGATTTGAAGGTAAATATATGTGATGTGAAGTTAAATAAATAAATAAAAATGATGGTACGCGTAGAAATATACTCTTACGAAAATTGTATTTTTTTTTTCATAGAAAATTGGACGTTGCATATAATAATGATGTGCACCTGTTTTTCAGCAACCAACAATAACATTCAACATCAGTAGGCTACCCGCGTATGTTGTATTAAATGAGTTTACTTTAATTTGATAAATACCTTCTCTCTATAAATAATATAGCTTTATTAATGTTCTCAAAATGCATAGAAAAGTCTTGTCAACTTGAAAAATTTCTAACAGTCTATGAAGATCTTATAATTTATTTGAGTAAACCTTATCTGAAATAAATTACTTGTTATTGAGCAACACCAAACAAGATTATGTGAGTTGGTATTTAGAGATAAGAGATACACACCCATATGTACAGCCAAAAAACTGATAGGAGTAAAATTTTCTTCTCTTGTACTAGGGCAATGTCATTGGAAGATAACGAAACGGTTGCCGAAATGGAGCAGGCAGACGCGGATGCCAATCTTCAAAAAGCCATCAGCATTATTCATCCTTTTTTGGTGAATTTCATTCTTTCCAACCCTATTACAGCGAAGAAGATGCGAAATAAGAAGGCAGACTTTAGTCAGTCTCTTCAAGCCATCATCGAAGATTGGAGCATACTCTATCCAACTAAATCACAGTTTTATCATTCCAAAAAACATTTTTCTAGAGCGAAGAAGGTACGTAATTTAGTTGCTCATCAGTCTTTCGACCGGAACAGGTACCAGCACTACATGGAATGCTTGGCCCAGGTGGCTAAAGCGATTGGGAAACCTGACTTGTCTGAATTCATTCTCAAACAAGTCGTAATCAAATCGGATGACAAAGAAGAAGAAAATAATAAAGCTTATGTTGTCAACGTGAAAGAAGAGGAATGGGCATCATTAAAACAAGATGGAAATCAGTTTTATAAAGAGAAACGCTGGACGGAGGCGATGAACTGCTACACTCGAGCCATCCATTTGAATCAAGGAGAAGCAGTACTCTACTCTAATCGAGCTCTATGTGAGCTACGTCTTGCTAAGTTCGATTTAGCCCGAGAGGACATCGAAGACGCAATTCAGCTGGATCAAAAGAACGTCAAGTATTTCCGAATCCTTTCTTATGTTCTCCTTAAAATGAAAATGCACGAAGAATCGCTAGCAGTATGCCTACGGGGCCTAGAGATCGACCCACGCGATGATGTGCTCGTTCTTCGTGAGCGAGATTGCCGTGCTCTCATTGCATCTGATATAACGGATAAAAATCCTGTTTATGGTAAATCTTGTTTAGATGCAAGTATTTAAGAGAAGTTTGAAAATTTCTTGAAAACGGTCAAGGGTAATGAGAGTCTCCACTTAACTAGCGAAGATATCGAAGATTGTCCAAATTCCAAACGATTTATGGAGCGTTCCAAGCTCACCATGTTTATTGAAAAGGCTCACCATTACATACATGGAAGACTGTCGACAGAGTTGGACAGTGAAAGAAAAGCATTCGACATTTTTGAAGCAGCAGCAAAAAAAGGGAGCGCCGAAGGACTTTACAATGTGGCAATGTTCTATAGCGAAGGAAAGGCTGGTCTTCCCAGAGACTTTAACAAAACAATCGAACTATGTCGGAAGGCTGCTAGTCAAAAAGCTTTCATCCGATTCAATAAGATGCTATTTCCCAACATTGGTGTCGCCGAGGCAGAGGGTTTTTTGGGCAACTGTTACAGAGATGGACGAGGTGTCGACCAATGTTATACTGAAGCTTTCAAAATGTACCTTAAATCATCGCGGCACGGTTGTCCAACCGGTCAAAATAACCTCGGTATCGCCTTGTTGAACGGCGAGGGTTGCAGAACGGACGAAGCATCAGCCAGGAGCTGGTTCCAGAAGGCGGCTGAACAAGGCTTAGCTGAAGCACAGTCCAATTACGCCATGGTTCTTGAAGAAGGTCGTGGAGGACCGGTAGACATCTTTAAGGCTGGCGAACTGCTTCAGTTATCTGCCGATCAAGGTAGCGCAAAAGCATTATGGAGTCTTCAAAAATTGTCAAGTAGTGGAGCTCTAGGCGCATCTATCATGGAGCGAACCAAAGAAAACATTCGAAAATCAGCTGAAAAGGGAGATCCTGCAAGCTTATTCCTACTCGGGCAAAACTATCTAAGTGGATCCGGTGGATTCGAGAAAGATCTAAGCCAGGCTGAACGACTTTTAAGAGAAGCATCCAAAGCGGGCTATGCAGATGCACATTTGCCACTGGGAAAGTTGCTTCAAGAGTTAAAGAAAAATGAAGATGCTTTTGAATTCATCAAGTTGTCCGCTGAAAAAGGATCCGCAGAAGGGCAGTTTGAATTGGGATTGCTCTACGCTTACAGCCATGGATGCGCTCGAGATGAAGCCAAGTCTAAACGGTGGTTTAATCGAGCTAAAATGCAAGGTATCACCTTTAAATTCAGCTCAGATGAAGAAAGAACATTCACGGATGATTGGATAGAAAAAGAAATTGATTGCGGAAAAGACCTATCTAAATTCGAAACGCATAAGCAATTAAAAACTGAAGGAATGACAATCAAAGAGAGGCAAAGACGTTTTCTTATTAGTAAGCTTGATGCAGGCAATCCAGCAGCTGCTGCTTCCCTCTCCGAATATTTAGAGGCCTTTCCTCCAGATGGACGTCCACCTCGCACCCCATATTTTAAGAGCAAAGGCATCCCTTTCGAATACATAAATGAGTTAGTTTCTCGAGCTGAAAATGGATCTGTCACTGCCCAATCCTTTTTCAGAGCGTGTGAAATACTGGAACACGCAACGGACCTCCTCAATCGGCAACAGACGAACGATGCATTCAACCTGTATCGATTATCTCTGCGTGAATGGGACCTGCAAATAGTGTTGTTTGCAAGTTTCTACTCGGGATGCCTCGAAGCCGCAAAGCAAGCCTTGGATCGAAACACTGAAGACGCTGACGCTCTTTACGTTCTTGCCCGTCAAGATACAACTCAGTCGAACGAAGAGAAACTGCAAATGTTTAAACGCTGCGTCGAACTGGATCCTTCCGTTCCCGATTTTCATCATATGTTTGGTAGTATGCTTGGATTTGTTGAAGACTCTAAAAATGGATTAAGGGCTGTCGAGCGAGCCATAGAGATGATGCCTAATCATCCAGATTGGTTGTATACACGGGCAACACTGATGAGACTGGCAGAAGATGAAAAGGGGTTGAAGGATAAGAAGTATAGTGATGATGTTACTGAAGCCTACTTGAAGTTCGTATCATCAAATCCAAAGGACCATCGTAAATTTCCCGAGGCTTGCTACTGTCTCGCCATGATCTATGTTCTTTCAGATGAAAAAACTAAAGCCGAGATGTATTATCAAAAAGGTATTGAGACTGAAGATCCTAAAATTCGTTTACCGTGTTTCGAACCGGTCGAGCACGACTTCCCGCCGAAAATAATAACAAGAATGTTTCTCAACGATTGGGAAGGTATAAATCATATAAATACGATATCTGTAGAAAAAAAGTAGATAAAAACTAGTCTATATATTTCTTTAAAGGTTTGAAGAAAACCGGTGTCTTTGCCGCGCAGGAAAAGGTAACCAACCACTGTGCCAGTTGCTTGAAAAGCAACGAATTGTCCCGCTGCACCGCCTGTAAGAGTGTCTGGTACTGCGATCGAGTTTGCCAAGTGTCCCATTGGAAGGAACACAAACATGATTGTAAACGTTTGAGTGCTCAAAATTAATCCGTCATATAAATTGGTTGGCACAATAGGACGGTAGCCTGTATCAATCGCCCTTAAAAGTATTATTTGAGCTGTATCTCTTATACTATCATACTGTACCTGTTGATTAAATTAATAATAAATTTTCACGCGGGTAACAAGGTACCGTAAACATTTTTTTTCGATTAGAATATTTACTCTTTATCTTTAGGTATTCACATCTGTGCTCTGTGCCTTTTTTTAACTTTATTTTTTTTTTACCCCGTTTAATTTGTTTTCGTAATGACCTTCTAATCGCCTTTTTGAAATACAAAAACTGCTTTAATTGGTCTGTTTGTGAAATTTGAAAACAGTGCACCAATTAACCATCCTTTGCGCGTACGCTGACATTCTATTCCTCCTATCCTACGCAGCTACGCTCGGATTTGCTCCTATCCTGTCCTGCATCGGATTTCTGGTAATTGGCGATTTCACTCGTGCGGCTACCATTCCAAAAGTGTATAAATTCAAGCGAATCGGGATCATTTCTCAATCATACATTCGATCAGTAACAATGAAGTTTAGCAGTAGCAAAGTTGTCGTGTATCTATTTGTCTCAATCGTCGTGGGCAGCGCAGTAATAAGTAGCAATCCTATCAGCCCCTCATTATTCCCCAGAGTAGAGCCTGGAACGCAAGATTTCGACGAAGTTGCCAGCAATGCGCACTGTCCCTTCACGTTCAAGGTGAGTATAACCGATAGTACCATCGATCGGTAGTAAAGTATACTTCTTACCATCATCTTACTTATGTAGGTGATTGAAATTTGGCTCACGAAGCACAGTAAAATAAGCATCGTTCACATAACCTGCAAGAAATCGTCTAACAGAAGCAGCAACCGTGATGGCGACAAACGATGCATACAACTGACATCTCCACTGATTCTTGACTGGAACGTGAGCAGGTTAACATCGATGTAATTAATGATTACAAAAAACTTAAATTCGGCAATATATAAAATTATTTTTATGAATTACAATTAATTAATTACACTTTTACTTCCGGAAAATAATTCATTCTTATTTTTACACGGGAAAGCAGTACAGATGATGCCGAAGGAATGAAGTGGTCAAGGATTATCAACAGTGGATGCGTCTATTCCGAAGTGAACGATAGAAGTCAACCCGGAAACATTGTACCTAACTAGACAGAAACTTACTACAAGTGATATCAAGATCAATTCTTTTACAATGATTAATTCCATTAATACTTAAAGTTATGATGCATTTATGTTTAATCGTGTTATCCTTTTGTTGCAGCATCAATTTATTACCGACTTCAGTTTTAATTGATTTTTTTATTGAACTCATTCAAATATACTGCACAGTTTAAACTGTCTATTAATCCTGTGCAATTTTTCTAAAATTAGGAAAAACTTGTGATGATATGAAAATATCATTTTTTTAATCATTCATTTTTTGAAAAAGCGCGTCTCCCGCGCCCTCTTGAGACAAATTTAAACACTTCTTGCTTGATTCTTAAGAAGCAAAGTGACAGTTGTTGCATGTTGTCGTTTGTTTACGTGCTATTTTTCTCAATGTTTCGCGCATAATTAAAAAAATAAAGCGTGACAATTCATTTTAATGTGATTTCAGAGGTTGCACCTTCTTAAGGATACAAAAAATACGAAACAAAAAGTGTGTGCGTTGATATATGAATCAAATAAAAATTCGTCGTTCCATCGTCAGCAGCAGGAGCTTGGTAACGATATGAAATGATATGTTTACAAGTTTATCCTTATATAATTTTTCTTTCTTTTTAAATAGCTTCACAATCACATATTAACATCATCCATCCCATGTGTTGCTGTCAACTGAACAACACAAAATAACCAGAAACAATATACTTCAACATTCAACATTCAACATTGCATAAATAGCAGGTGATGCAACATTTATTTTCTATATCACTTGTGTTAATAGTTTTATAGAGTTGATTGGTTGTATTCTTTCAATATTCTTTAATGCCACTATAGTACGGTAAAATATAGAATAATCCTAACAAATTTCTACAATTTTTCAGCTGAGACGTGCAGTGAATTATCTTTTGATGAAAACCACCTCAATTTCAACAAAATTTCAATAAGTCATCATCATCAAACCCCCCTAAAGCTAAATAATGTAAGTTAATAAATTAACTTTTACTAAATCTCTTAACTGATTAATCAGGAAAAAAAATTCACTTGTAGGGCGATGTCATTGGGAAATAATGGAGTGGTTCCTTCAATAGAACAGTCCGACGCGGATGCCAATATCCAAAAAGCCATCAGTCTACTTCATCCAGTTCTCGTGAAGCTCATTCAATCCAACCCCATCACGTCAAATAAAATGAGAAATAATAAGAAGCCAGACTTTAGTCATTCTCTTCTAGCCATCTTAAACAATTGGAACTCATTCTACCCTCCCGGCTCAGAATTTACCAATTCCAAAAATTATTTTACCAGGGCCAATCGGATACGGCATTTGGTTGCCCATCAAGCTATCGACTGCAATACGTACCAACATAATATGGAATGCCTGGCCAAAGTTGCAACAGCTATTGGAGAACCTGATAAAGCTCAAATCATCCTCAAATTAGCGGTGGTCGAAAAAGAAGAAGCAAATACTCCAAAAGAAGAAAATGATACAATCGACGTTGCCAACGAGACGAAAAAAGATGATTGGACATCTTTAAAACAAGAAGGCAATCAGTTTTTCAAACAAAATCGTTGGAGAGAGGCGATGAATTGTTACACTCGAGCCATCCATTTGAACCAAGAAGAAGCTGTACTTTACTCTAACCGAGCTCTATGCGAACTACAACTTTCCAAATTCCTTCTAGCCCATGAAGACATCGAAGACGCCATTCAGTTAGATCCAAAGAACGTCAAGTATTATCGAATCCTCTCAGAAGCTCTCCTCCAAATGAAAATGTACACAGAATCTCTAGAGGCATGTCAACAAGGCCTACAGATCGACCCCAACGATGATGTGCTCATCAGTCGTGAGCGAAAGTGCCGTGCCCTTCTTGCATCTGATTTATCGAATGATAATCTGGGTGCTGGTACAGCCAGTCGCTTAAAGAGCCTCCAAATAACTAGTGATGATATCGAAGATATTCCCGATTCGAATACCTTTAAGGAGCGTCAGAAGCTCTCTTCATCTATTGCTGAAGCTCACGAACTCGCCAAAATGTCTGCTTCTCAGGACAGTCAAGCCAGAGCATTCGACATTTTTGAAGCAGCGGCCAAAAAAGAAAGCGCCGAAGGATTATACAACATGGCGAAATTCTACATTGAAGGAAAGGCTGGTCTTCCGAGAGATTCAAATAGGGCAAGAGAACTATTTCTGAAGGCTACCAGTCAGAAAGCTTTCTACCAATATGAAGGGAAGATATATCCCAACGTTGGTGTCGCCGATGCCGAGTGCTTCTTAGGTAACTGTTACCGAGATGGAAGAGGTGTCGAAAAATGCAGCACTGAAGCTTTCAAGTGGTACCTGAAAGCCGCTAAACATGATTGTCCAACTGCACAATACAATGTCGGAAACGCATATTTTAACGGCGACGGTTGTAAAAAGGATGAGGCATCGGCCAGAAGCTGGTTCCAGAAAGCGGCCAAGCATGGCCTCTCTGAAGCTCAGAGTATGTATGCTGGTATGATTGCCGGAGGTCGTGGAGGTCCGTTGGATATCATTAAGGCTGCCAAGTTGTTCCAGTTGTCAGCCGATCAAGGTAACGCTGGAGCTTTGGAGAGACTACAAATGCTTTACAAAAAATTGAAAGAACAAGGGGTATCCGACAAGGAGGTGATGGAACGAATGAACAACCTGGAGGATCCCTTTCAGTAGGTAACGGAACTAAAACTTATACTGAAACTTAAAAGAAAAAACTTACTTACTATAACTAGCTTTTTTAGGCGTTCTATTTAATTAATCTTTTCTTTTTTTTTAAATCTAGTCGGCTATGAGAAGCAGGTACTGCGGTGGCGCGGTTGTAATGGTGGCAAAGACGCAGTTGCGTTCAACTGGATCGTTACTGGAACGTGAGCAGTAAGCTGACCAAGAACACTCAATTTCACAGCAGAAAAGCTGATAAAGGGTCAAGAAGCCACGAAATAATACCAACAGCAGTTGCTTAAATTCAAGAGTTTTTTAAAATCTAAATTTCAAACAAGATATTTTTAAGTATTGTTTCGCATTATTATGCCTTACGTTTGACTGTCAATATAATTTTAATATTTTTTTCCCCATTTTGGGGGTTAAACATGCCTTCCTTTTGAACTCGTTCAAATATCATGCTGTACATAATTTCAATTGCCTCATCAAGCATATTTTTGAATCCCTTAACTTTTTAGGTAAACATTTTAATTCGTATAAGTTATAACGCTGAGTGAGAGAAATGCTCCGTTTCCGGGCTGTTATGTACGTACGAAGTTAACGTTTAAAAATCTAAAATTGAATAGCCGCAGCTTAGGACTGACTCGTTTGGCTTGCCGTATTTGAAAAAAAATGTTTGTGGGCAGAATTAGAAATTGCCTTATTATCTATATTAAAGAATATTTTTAAAAAATTGATGGAAAGACATTTCATTTCCATTTGAATTGAAATGCTTATTTATATGTGTATTCTATTTTTTAAAATTGCATTTATTTGAAAATTTAGCCACAAAATTAGTATGAGAATTACATAAAAGAAATGAAAAAAGAAACTAAGATTATTTGAAAAAAGCGCATCTTCAGCGCCCTCTTGAGATAAATTAAGAAACTTCTTACTTGGAGCCTTGAACGTAAAAGGACGCACAAGCGAGAGACGACTGACAGACGATAGTTGTTGCATCAGCCATCTGGTTTAAGTTGCATGGTGATGTTATTTTCTTGTTGCTTGTTTACTGTTTACGTGCTTATATTTTTCTCATCTGATTTCTATCGTGTGTGATTGTTTAAGTCAAATTTGACAATTCGTTTTCAAGTGATTTCAGTGGTAGCTTTTTCCGACGTACTGTACATGAAAATAATAAAGAGAGTACGTGTATTAGTGGTGGAAATATATTCGTCGTTTCATCGTCATCTGCATAAAAAGCTTGGTAATGATGTGGAAGAATTTTAATTAATTTAATATTTTGACATAACTTTTTCTTCGTTAATAGCTTAATAGCAGGGTGCCGCAAGTCCGTAACTGCATATTATTATCACTGTCCAACCTGCTGCTGTGTGTTTCAGCGGCTCTTTCGCTAAACAGCACAGACTCTACCATCAACCTTCAGCAGTATTGCATATTATTGCATGTGGGTATGTAACTTTTTTTTTTTAATTCTCTTGTATGATTTTATATTAAAAACACACTGGTGTTATTGGACCAGTACGAAATCAAATAAAATAGCTCTAATTATTAATTATTGATGTAATTTCATAGAATAATCCTATAATATTTCAAAATTAAGGGATTGGTTGCATTGACAAATTAATTCATCAATATTCCACTATGTAAATACCATTAATATACATTAAACTTAATAAATTACGATTATTATCGCATTCTAGGAACAAGAATATACTTGACACAATCTACAAGAACTTCAATATATCCCCCTAACTATATATTGAGCTAGATAATGTGAGTTAATGACTTAAGATTAGAAATTATGCTACATAGTCTGTTTCAACTGATTAATGAGCATAGTTTCTTCTCTTGCAGGATGGTGCCATCGGAGCCAAATGGAGTGCTGGTTGCTGGAATTGAACAGGCAGACGCCGATGCCAATATCCAAAGAGCCATCAGCCGTCTTCATCCTTTCCTCGTGAAGCTCATCCATTCCAACCCAATCACGTCGAAGAAGATGGGAAATCATAAGCCAGACTTTAATGAATCTCTTCAAGCCATCATCGAAGATTGGAGCCTATTCTACTCACCTGGATCAACGTTTTCTGCTTTCCAAAAATACTTTTTCAGAGCCATTCGGGTACGGAATTTTGTTGCTCATCAGTCTTTTGACTGTAATAGATACCAGCATTCCATGGAAAGTCTGGCCAATGTTGCAACGGCCATTGGGGAACCTGACTTGGCTGAGAGTATACGCAAAGTTGTCGCAATCAAAGATGGAAATAACACTGTCAACGTTGCCAACGTGAAGGAAGATGACTGGGAATCCCTGAAAAAAGAAGGCACTGAGCATTACCTACACAAACGCTGGGAAGAGGCGATGAACTGCTACACTCGAGCTATCCATTTAAACCAAGGAGAAGCAGGACTCTACTCTAATCGAGCTCTTTGCGAACTCCGTCTTTCCAAGTTCGATCTAGCCCGAGAGGACATCGAAGACGCCATTCAGCTGGAACCAGAGAACATAAAGTTTTATCGAATCCTCTCTAAGATTCTTCTCAAACTGAAAATGTACCAAGAATCTCTAGATGCATGCATGCAAGGCCTAGCGATCGATCCTCGCGATGAAGTACTCAACGTTCGTGAGCGAGACTGTCGTGCTCTGATGGTACCTGTTTTAACGGATGTGCCTGTGTTAGGGAAATCCATTAGTATTTTGGGAAGGGATATTAGATTCGCTGTTCTTCCTAACCCCAATATCCTCCCCATAACGAGTGAGGATATCGAAAACTGTGATTACGACAAATTTTGCGAATGTTCCAATCTGTCGGAATCCCTTGAAAAGGCTTGTCAATTTGAACTAGCTGCTACTCAGGACAGTGAAAGAGAAGCACTTAAAATCTACGTAGATGCGGCAAAAAGAGGAGTTGCTTATGGACTCTTCAACATAGCGAAATTCTACAGTGAAGGAAAGGCTGGTCTTTCGAGAGATTTTCATAAAGCTATTAAATATAGCCGGAAGGCTGCAAGTCAAAAAGCTTTTATTCGAAATCAAGAGAATAATCGAAGCGACTGTAATGTGCTGCCCAACGTTGGAGTCGCCGATGCAGAGAATTTTTTGGGGGATTGTTACAGAGATGGACGAGGCGTCGAACAATGTCGCACTGAAGCTTTCAAATGGTATCTAAAAGCAGCTCGCCATAATTCCTTGACCGGCCAAAACAATCTCGGCCTCGCCTTGCTGAACGGCGACGGTTGCAAAGTGGACGAAACATCCGCCAGAAGCTGGTTCCAGAGGGCGGCTGATTATGGCCATGCTGAAGCCCAGTACAACTACGCCATCATGCTTGAAGAAGGTCTCGGAGGCCCGGTAGACGTCAAGAAAGCTGGCGAGATGCTCCAGTTGGCTTCCGATCAAGATCACGCTGAAGCATTGAAGAGGCTACACAAGCTATCAAGAAGTGGAGCTTTAGGGGCATCTTACATGGATAAAACCCAAGAGAAACTCTGCAAGAAAGCCATGAAAGGAGATCCTGTAAGCTATTACTTAGTCGGACTTAACTTTCTAAACGGAACCGGCGGTTTCGTCAAAGACGTTCACAAGGCTGAACTTCTCTTGAGAACAGCATCTGACTGCGGCTATGCAGATGCTCATTTACCACTTGGGAAACTACTTTTAGATCTGAAGAAAAATGAAGAGGCTTTTGAATTTATCAAATTATCCGCTGAAAAAGGATCCGCAGAAGGACAGTTGCAATTGGGTCTCCTGTACAATTACGGTCATGGATGCGCTCGAAATGAAGCCCAAGCAAGACGGTGGTTCAACCGTGCTCAAATGCAAGGTGTCACATTTAAACTTCATCCTGATGGAAAATTGAGGGGCCACGATGATGAATGGGTTGAAGAAATGATCGCTTTAGGAAGTCAACAATGTGAATTCGAAACGCAGAACCAATTGGGCCACGAGGGATTGTTACTAGAAGATAGAATACGACGATTCGAAAAGAGCCAGCTTGATCTGAATGATCCAGACGAATTAAGATACTTTGAGTATCTTAATGTTGCTTTTCCTCCAGGTGGACGCCGTCCCCGGGTTCCACCTTATCAGAGCGAAGTCGGCAAAGGTATCACTCCCGAAGTTGTGAACAAGTTAAAACCCCTTGCTGAAAATGGATCTATCACTGCCCAATCCATTATCAATTCCCTTAAAATCTTGGAATGCGCTAGGGACCTTCTCAAGCAGAAACGAACGAATGAAGCCTTTAAACTCTTTCGTTTATCCATGCGGAAATGCGAATTACTTCACTCAGAATTTACTCATTTCTACGGGAAATGCTTTCGAACCGCTAAAAAAGCTCTGGATCGTAACCCTCAAGATGCAGACGCTCTATACGTCCTTACTAAATTTTGTTTGAATAATGATGGTATCGACACCTCATGGAAAGCCTGGGATCCCAACAATCAACATGCTGCTGATGCTCCCACCTTTCTCGCCCGTAACGGTTTGGTTCGATCTAAAGAGGAGAGACTTCAAATGGCTAAACGCTGCGTCGAACTTGATTCTTCCGTCCCTGACTATCATCATTTGGTAGCCGAAATGTGTCACTTAACCCAGGACCATAAAAATGGATTGAGAGCTATCGAACGAGCCATCGAATTGTTACCTAGTCAGACAGGCTGGCTGTATGATCGGGCAAATTTTATATTAACCTTACTATTAGGCGGAAACAAGGATTACATTACTAATGATGCTGTTGAACCCTACTTGAAGTTTTTATCATCAAATCCAGCGGACCATCGGAGGGTTCCCGAGGCTTACTACCATCTTGCATATTTCTACGCTATTTTTGACAAATTTACGAAAGCAAAAGAATACTTTCAAAAAGGTCTAGAGGCTGAAGATCCTAGTAACCCTGACCGTTTACCGTGTTTTTATCCAGTCGATGACGAATTTTTGGTTAAAAAGATTTCAAAAGCGAAGCTGAAGGCCCGGGCCCCTCTGGAAGAAACTGACTGTTCCAATTGCTTGAAAAGTAATCAGACTCTCTGCTGCATTGTCTGTAAGAAAGTTCGGTACTGTAACCGAGTTTGTCAACTTGCCCACCGGAAGGAGCACAAAGCGGATTGTAAGCGTATGAATCCTTCCAAAAAGTAATATGAACTGTTGGATCTGAATGTGTATTCGTTTCTTTTTTAAATAAATTTTCGAGTTTTACAAAACTACATTTTATTTTATTTTCTTTTCGAGGTCGGTAGGCTATTTCTATATAAAAATAATTCAAACAAGAAATTTTGATTTTGTTTTTAAAATTTTCCATGGTAGATAGTGGCAAGATTTATTCATAATCGTTTTAAAAGAAATATGTGAGCATTACAACCTAGGTAAATTATCATTCCAAATTCTATACCTATCATCATTTGTCGATAAAAAAAATTGTGAAACTTGTAGAAATTATAATTATTGAAATTAGATCTTTTTAAAATTAAAAACAATTTTTTTCAACTCATTGTGGTTAGCTTCGTGGTCATCAGGTTTTAAAATGATTTTTTTAACTTTTTAAAATATTATGTCTTCATAGTAGCCAACATTATTTACATTGAAAAAGAAAAGAAGTATCTATGATAAGTATGATATCATGCGTATGTGATCATATCACCTTAGAATTTAATGATTTGAGAGAACTTAACTTAGCACAACGACCAGCAAACCCATCAATTACACGGTAGTCTGATTTCTAGACTCAAGTTAAGGAACTAAAGCGCATTGAGGCTGATAATGGTGATAATGCGGAGCTAAAGAATCCAGCGACGCCCGGTAAAACAAAGTATCAGAGGGACGTTTTTCATCAATTTTTTAAAAAGTGCTAGGCTTCCGCGCCCTCTTGCGATAAATTTAAACACTTTTTGGACCATTACCTGCAATGACGCAGTTGTTACATGCTTGTATGAGTTGCGTCATGCGTGATGTTGACATGCTAGGTATTATTTGGCCTTCTAGCCGATGCATAGTTAATTTCCAGTGATTCCAAAGGTTATTACGTTTTAAAATAGGTTGTAAATGGATATTGAAAAGGGTGCTGTGTGGGTTTGTGTACGTTATAACATCATGGATAGGTGTGTGTTGGTGTTGAAGGGAAATTCCCGAGAGAGCGAAAATCCCATTTCGCCGAACGGAACATTTCAACATCATTAATATGTGGAGTCCCCAAAAACCCCAAAACTGGGGTGTCGCAATCGCACATCATTATACGCTGTAGGCATTCCAGCATTTTCAGCTGTGTTCTTCTAAACAGTAGTAGATAAAAACCGGCAGAAACTTGACCATCAATATCCAGCAGCTAGTACACTAAAGTAGGTTTATATGTTAGATTATATATTTTTTCTCCATTTATTGCTCAAATATATTTTAAATTTACTATTAGAAGAAATTTCGTTTAAATTTATTACAGTATAACATTTCGAGATTTTATATCTGAAGTTATAGAATTATCTGCAAGAAATATAATTAATATAGGTAACTTTTTTGTATTAGTTGGTATTTTAAGGCCTAGGAATATAGTCTATCAAAAAATAGCCTGACAACTTATTAAGAGCCTAGTAGTTTACTATTGTAGAGCGATGTCATTGGAAGAAAATAAAGCAGTGGCCGGAATGGAGCAGGCTGACGCGGATGCCAATCTCCAAAAAGCCATCAGCCGTATCCATCCTTTCCTGGTGAATCTCATTCAATCCAACCCTATCACGAAGAAGAAGCTTGGAAATAAGAAGAAAGACTTTAGTCAGTCTCTTCAAGCCATCATCGAAGATTGGAACATACTCTACCCAACTGCGTCAGAGTTTTATCATTCCAGAAAGTATTTTTCTAGAGCGAAGAAGGTGCGGAATTTGGTTGCCCACCAATCCTTCGATTGTAATAGATATCAGCACGACATGGAATGCTTGGCCCAGGTGGCTATAGCGATTGGGAATCCTGACTTAGCAAAATCCATCCTCAAATTAATCGTTATCAAAGAGAATGATGAAGAACAAAAAATTACTACAAAACAAAAGGAAAACAATGAAGCTGAAATTGATAACGTGAAGGAACAGGAATGGGCATCATTAAAACAAGACGGCAATCAGCTTTACAAACAAGAGCGCTGGAGAGAAGCGATGAACTGCTACACTCGAGCCATCCATTTGAACCAAGGAGAAGCAGTACTCTACTCCAACCGAGCTCTATGCGAATTCAATCTTTCCAAGTTCGATCTAGCTCGAGAAGACATCGAAGATGCGATTCAATTAGATCCAAAGAATGTCAAGTATTATCGAATCCTTTCTGAAGTTCTCCTTCAAATGAAAAACCACGAAGAATCACTAGCGGCATGTCTCGAAGGACTAAAGATCGATCCTCGCGATGAAGTGCTTAACGTTCGTGAGCGAGATTGCCGTGCTCTCATCGCATCTGATCTGACGGATAAGAATCCCCTGTTTGGTAAATCCTTGTTTGGAGCAAACTTTGAAGAACAAAATGACAAAATGATGAAAATGCTAAATCGGTGTGAGAGCCTCCACTTAACGTCTGAGGATATCGAGGATTGTCCTACTATTGAAAAATTAATGGAACGATCCATGATGTCATTTTCCATTGCTGAAGCTCACCAATACGAACATGGGAAACTGTCTGCTACTCAGGGTAGCCTTACAAAAGCATTTGAAATATTTGAAGCGGCGGCAAAAAAAGGAAGCGCTGAAGGACTCTACAATGTCGCACTGTTCTACAGCGAAGGAAAAGCTGGTCTACCGAGAAATTTCCCCCGAGGAATCGAACTGTGTCGGAAGGCTGCTAGTCAGAAAGCTTTCATTCGATTCCAAGATATGATGCTGCCCAATATCGGTGTCGCTGAAGCAGAATGTTTCTTGGGTAACTGTTATCGAGATGGACGAGGTGTCGAACTATGTGCTACTGAAGCATTCAAATGGTACCTAAGAGGATCGCGGCATGATTGTCCAACCGCCCAAAATAATCTCGGTCACGCCTTGTTGAACGGTTTTGGTTGTAAAAGGGACGAAACATCAGCCAGGAATTGGTTTCAGAAGGCAACAGAACATGGCCTCGCTGAAGCACAGTACAACTATGCCATGGTTCTTGAAGAAGGCCGTGGAGGTCCGATGGATGTCACTAAGGCTGCCGAGCTGCTTCAGTTGTCAGCCGATCAAGGTAATGATGGAGCGTTGGATAGGCTTCAAAAATTGTCAAGAAGTGGGGCTCTTGGAGTATCCGCCATGGAACAAACTAAAGAAAGCATCCGAAAATCAGCTGAAAAAGGAGATCCAGCAAGCTTATTTCTACTCGGGCAAAACTATCTAAACGGTACCGGCGGATTCGATAAAGACCAGCGCCAGGCTGAACAGTACTTGAGAGAAGCGTCCAGAGCGGATTTGGCAGATGCTCATTTGCCACTTGGTAAGCTGCTTCTAGAGCTAAAGAAAAATGAAGAGGCATTTGAAGTCATACAATTGTCCGCCGAAAAGGGATCCGCAGAAGGTCAGTTCGAGTTGGGTATGCTTTACGCTTACGGCCATGGATGCGCTCGAGATGAAAGCAAGGCAAGACGGTGGCTTAACCGCGCTAAACAACAAGGGCTCTCTTTACAGTTGAACCTTGATGGTGTTGGAAAAACAATCAAAGGTGACTGGATAGTATTGGAAATCGATTTGGGAAGGGATATATATGCATACGAAACGCAGCAGCAGTTGAAACCTGATGGAATGACTCTTCAAGAGAGAAAAAGACGTTTCGCTACGAGCAAGCTTGACGCAAAACATCCAGCTACATCTGCTTGCCTCGAATTTCTAAAACTATTTCCTCCAGGTGGGCATCCTCCTCGCACCCCACGTGCTCGGAGCATGAAAGGAATCACTCCCGAATACGAGAACGAGTTGATGCGTCGTGCAGAAAATGGATCTATCACGGCTCGATCCTTTTTCAAAGCATGTGAAATGGTGGAACAAGCAATGGACGAGGGGCAACCGACTCTTTTTTTTACTGATTTTTTTGGGTGCAGAAAACCAAGAAAACGCGACGAAAAGCAAGAAAAGTTGGGAAATTTCAAGAAAAATGAGAAATTTGCCGAAATTTTTCTAGAAAAAGCAAGGAATTTACCGACTTTTACTACCTTTTCTTGCTTTTCTAAGCATTTTCTTCGTTTTATCTTCTTTTCTACGCCCAAGAAAACGAGTTAAAAAAGAGTCGGTTGCCCCTCGGCAATGGATCATCTCTCCCGTCATCAATTTACTGATGCCTTTAAACTCTATCGTCTGTCCCAACGTGAGTGGGACATGGCTATTGTAGAATTTGGTTCCTTCTACTCGATCTGCTTAGCGGCTGCAAAGCGAACTTTGGATCATAACTCCAACGATGCTGACGCTCTTTACGCTTTCGTCCGAATCGATATGACTCAGTCGAATGAGGAGAAGCTGCTAATGGTTAAACCACGATATATAAAACGATAGGTACAGCCGGTCTGTAGGAGGTACATGCCACACTTTTTGAAACATTCCGCTTGGAGCGCTGGGGGTACGAGAATATGACGTTTGTTTGTTTACTACATAAGAAGCTACTGGGAAATTTTGATAAATCTCGTGTTTTTATATGTTAAAAGTGATTGATCAACACGCGGAAGGATAGATTTTCCATTTATTACTTGTTGTATTATAGCTCACACGAAAACAAACTCATTTCTTATTTGGAAGGGGAAGTTTAGTCAATTTGCGGTGACCAAGCCTCTTTGCCTTCCTGGCACTTGAGATAAGCTGCTTCCTCCTCTTACTTTCAAATATAAATCGTAGTTTCACATAGTAGAAAACCATTTCAGCAACATACTCTTCTCGGTGGATATCACAACAGATAAGAGGAAGACCTTTAAGCTCAGATATAGAATCCATAACCGTTTCAAATGAATCTTTCAACATCCACATATACTCATCTTCAAAATGGGAATGTACAATGTCCTCAACAGCTTTGAATGTTTCAAACATATCTGGAGTAACAAAGGTCAAGCCTCCCTTATTCTTCAGTTCGAGGTAGCCGCTTGCATCAAAGTCTTCTGGTAGTTCCTCTGGAGTGGTTTTGAGCGTTGACCAACATGGGCTGCAAGGCTGAACCAGGCGGTAGCATTGAGATTTCTTCTTTAACATGAATCCGCAAGTTGAGTAGAGTAGATGCTCGGAAACAGGCGCAACAGTTTTCTTTTTTGGATCCAGTTGAGACTCTTTGAGATAGTTGTAGGTGAGATTGTCGACTAGTTTACACTTCATGTAAGCCCGTAACGCTGCTGCCTCACTTACAAGTTACAACTGCTTTGGATCTTTCTTTGAGGTTGCTGTACAGAGAAGAGAGAAGTGTAGGCCTATCCTGGTCGTCTACATTGGAGCCGCGCACAGATTTCACAGCATTGGACCAAGTTTTCTTCTCACGCGCAGCATGACTGACTGGATAATAAACTGACAGCATTCTTACCAAGTGTAAAAGAGATTTGGCAGTTGGCTGCTCTTGACAGCCACCAGCTCGTCTGATGATACCGAAGAAGCGCTGTATATAATAATAATTATTATAAATTTGGTTTTATAAGGATTAATATAAAAGAGATCCTGATATACCTCAATGGCGTCCTGGTTTAGCTTTCCAGTGAGCACAAATCTGTATTGGTGATCGTTGAACAAAGTATCGACAATGTCAATGACACTTTTGATAGTGACTCGAAACCCTTGAAGTGTGGTATCAGAAAGAAACGGGACTCCTTCAGCATCTTCAGTCTCATCAAGATCATTCAAAAAGGATGTCAAAATCTGAAATATTTAATTTATAATAAAGTAATGATTGAAACCTAAGAAATCTCTCACATCATTATATATTTAAATATTACCTCTCGATTTTTCGGCCAATTGGTCCGGTTAATAGACGTTTTCATGTGCCTGCCATTGAGCACATCAAATACATCGTTGAGTACTTGAGATAACTTTGATGTGTAGACAGTGTCGGCAAAGGTCTTTTTGGTTGGCTCGTATTCCATGTAGAACTTGAAAGCGGTAGCGACCGAGTAGGAAAACATCTAAATAGTGCAATGATATAATATATTTATTTTTCAACCTAATTAATTTATAATAATTAAACCTGGACAGCATATCGGACGGTCATTTTTTGAAAACTTGAAGGCTGCAGATGGACGTCTTTGATTCGCGGCAGCATCTGGAACTGGTCATCATCAATTTTATGAAGCTTGAAATAATGCCAATAGGAAACCGGTTGTCCTTTATACTAGAAAAGAAGGTTTTATTAATAATATTCAGTTCTTGGCTTGTTTTTTTTCTTTAAACTTTATATTGAAATACCTGAACGTTCTTGTGATTCCATATGAAGTTTCGGATACATTTCATAATGTGAGGAACATCAAGCAGAAAATAAACCTTCTCATTTTCAACCAGCGGATGGTTGATAAAGTGCGAGACTTTGTTTTTCTTTCCGGAGATGCCAAATAAACCCCACATCGATTTATTAGACTGGGCTCCATCACACACGACACTGAAGACTCTTGCTCCTCTTGTTTCTAGAATCGCAATTGCCTTCGAGATGAGCTGGTGAAGAACTCGTCCCGGAGCGGCACCGCTAGTAGCAAATAGGCCGATGGGTTGAATCCACCTAGATCGGTATGGTCGAAAAACTAAAAGTAGAGCGTGGTCGGCTACTTTGGGATGATGCTCTCCGATGTTGACGTTCTCTTCTCCATAATCCACAAACCCATCCACGCAAAGCTTCTGTAGATTAAAGTCTACGTCTTCAGCTATGCAAAGTTCATCAAAAATAAGCGAGCCGAGACGATCACTTAGCGGCTTTCCTTTCAGAGCCTCTTGAATTGCCTTTAGAGCGAATTCACTGTATCCGAAACTACAGGGCATGTAGCTAATCATGTCTCTCAGGCGAGTAGGACTAGGAAGTGGCAGCAAATTGTTGCGCAGGTGCTCGTATGCTGCTCGGCTTTTGATGCAAAGCATCAAGCATTCTAAGGCCCATTCGGCTTCATAACGACGCCCATATTTGGAATCACGAGCAGAAGAGTTCGCGAAAACGTTTCTGACTAAAAGTTGCTCCTGTAAAAATCAAAATAAACAACGATCTACTTGTTAGAAAGGCCCATTTATTTTTGAAATATTCATCAAATCAATATCATCTCAAATCCGATACATCAAACAAATTATAGCAGTCATAGAAATTCGTCAGATTTTACCATCATAATTTTCAAAAGAATGAATTTCTTGGGATTTACCATCATAATTTTCAAAAAATGAATTTCTTCAGATTTACCATCATAATTTTAGAAAAAAAATCATTTAACTTCATTAAAAACACATTTTAAGGGAAAATATCAAAGAAGGTGAGAATAGCTCTACTGAAAGAAATAGTGGATTGGATTTTGTTCGAAATTCATTCAATATGGCAAATCGACGTGTTCCTAGCAGCTATTATATCCTCGGTTAGAGCAACTTACTTGCTCCGTGAGTTCAGATATAGCAGATTCGACGGCTTCCTTGCGAACTTTAGCGACTTCGCTCATCAGGCTTTTGATTTCCTTCTTCAGTTTCTATAAAATGATTTTAAAAAATATTAAGCTTAATGCTTAAAACATAAACTCAATTTAAAATACCATTATTTCTTTATCTCGGCGTCCAACTTTCCTGCGTAGATCTTGTACCCTATTGTTGCGCTCATCAATCAGCTTTCGGGAACTCTTTGCAGTTTTCTGCCGTTTCAAACACTGCTTCAGCATGATCTTGATGTGGTTGCAATCCCCACAGACTGGTTTGTCTCCGGAAAGAATGTAGCAGCATTTCTTTGAACGGATTACAACACCCTCTTTTGATGCAGAAGATGGCAAACTTTTCAACTCTTTGAAGTTCACCGCTGCATTTCCAGTGCACACCTATATCACATATGCAAACGTATATTAGAATAGCTTTGTAAAAAATGTATAAATCATTTAGACAGTACCTTCATTTTATCGAATTCATTCAATAAGTTTGGTAGCATATCTTCTGTGTCATAGTTTTCGTTGAGATGAGAGGAATGGACTTCATTTCCGTAAACAAAGTATTGTACTATTCCATCAAGATGCTTTTCCATAGATTTCCTCACTCTTGGCCCGAGCCCACCCACAGAGGGAACTATTTCACAGCAAATATCCACCAACACATCTTGACTCGAGTGACTTGGAGTGGATTGAAGCCATTTCCAGTTTGAAGAAGGTAGATGTGTACATGGTTTCTCGGGAGTGTTGATGAACTGGAGTTCAATTTGTGGTTCACCACCAGTTTGAGAGGCCACTTCAACCATCTTCTTCTTGTTTTTCAATTGACGAGTCTGTGTGGATCTGTCTGTAGGTGCTTTCCTTTTGGCGGTCTCCACCTTCTGCATGTGAACTGGATAGTCTAAATATAAACATATATAAAACAAAATGCATGCAAAAATATATAGCAAATTGAAATGTACCTGGGAACAAGCTTGGAACTGAACCTAGTGGAAGATTCCATGTCATTTTGGGCTCCAGCACAAGTGTCCCGTTAATGGTAAGCTTTCTATAGTTTCCTGCCAGTTGCTCATCAGTGAAGTGGACGTGACAAACTCTTGAAGAATCAGTCAGCTTTCTGTCCTTACGCTTTATAGCATCCTCCCACTTTTTCCTGAGCATTTTATCCTTTGGGGCAAAGAAAAAATGCCTCTCTTCGTCATCAAAAGTACGTAGTCCAGCTGGGCATGTAGGGACAAAACATGTCGTTCTAGATGCCATTGCAAATACCACTAAAACAAGAATGAAAATTAGAAATTAGCTAGAAAGCATATTTTAAACTATCAAGCTTACTTCAGAGAACTTCTTTTCTTAAAAATTCCATCTGAAATCCAGTCAGTATAAATAAAACAACCAGAAATATAGAGCACAACAAATCTTTTGTGTATGAAGCAATGGCGTTTGAGCGCGAAAATACAGCAAACGTCATATTCTCGTACCCCCAGCGCTCCAAGCGGAATGTTTCAAAAAGTGTGGTGCCTTTCCGACCGTAGTCCCATAAGACCGGCTGTACCCATCGTTTTATATATCGTGGTTAAACGTTGTGTCGAACTGGATCCTTCCGTTCCCGATTTTCACCATTTACTAGCTAGTATACTGGGCTTTGTTACCGACAATAAAAATGGGTTAAGGGCGGTCGAGCGAGCCATAGAGATGCTGCCTAATCATCCAGATTGGCTGTATACACGGGCAACACTTATGAGACTGGCAGAAGATGAAAGGGGTTTGAAGGATAACAAGTATAGTGATGATGTTGCTGAGGCTTACTTGAAATTTATGTCATCAAATCCAATGGACCACCGCAAATATCCCGAAGCCTGCTATTCCCTTGCGTACATTTACTTTTTTTCGGGCGAAATATCTAAAGCGAAAACTTATTATGAAAAAGGACTGCAGGCTGAAGATCCTAAAATCCGTTTACCGTGTTTTAAACCGGTCGAACACTTTCCATTAAAAATGACAGCAAAAATGTTGATCTATGCTCCGGGAGGTATGAAGATGCCCATGGAAAACACACTATCAAAACTATATTAATATTTTTCTTTCTTATTCATAGGTAAACGAGAGAAAATTATGGGCAAAAAGGACGATCTCGCCGCCGCAGAGAAAAAGACGAATAACAACTGCGCCAATTGCATGAAAAGCAACCAATCTCTCCGCTGCTCTACCTGTAAGAGTGTCTGGTACTGTGATCGAGATTGTCAGGTGGCTCACTGGAACAAACACAAAGTAGATTGTAAATGTTTGAGCGCTCTAAAATAATTCACAGTATGAAGAAAAAACTGGTTGAGGAGCTCATTAATCGGTGCATTTCAATATTATTGAATTCGGTTGGCCTATGCATTCATTTTTATTTTTGTACTGTTGAGATGAATCAAATTATACTGTTATTGTTAACAAAAATATAATCAATACGGCGCACATTTTTCAATAAACGTTTATATAACTCCGTTGAATAAACTATTGATTTTATAAGGGAAAAGGTTCTTCAAAACTTTCTGAAAAAGAGCTTGAAAAGAGCTTGTCTACATAATATTATATTCTTTTCAATAAATGAACGCATAGTCTAAAAGAGGCATATTTTTTTTTCAATTTGAAATATTGTACAAACTTTACTAAATGGAACGGGAGCAAACAAAGGTAATCGAACAGTACCTACGGAATAAGTGGATATTTAATGGTTGACCAATCAATGCTGATGGTGATAATACGGAACTTAACTATCAAGTAAAATACGGCCAAAATAGTTAAGATCTCCGCCAGAAGTTGTAAATGAATATCAGCAATAACGTAAGCATCTTACTCATGTATTAGGTACCGCTCCGTCTGATTTACCTGTTGAAAATTATACGCAATAAAAAGAAGCAAGAGCAAAAGAAGAAAAATGTCAAAAGAAATCAATCGAGACATAAATTTAAACTAAGAAGAAGCTATACTCTACCGTGAATCCCGTCTTTCTAAGTTCGATCGCTGGCCGGCCTATCCCCTCCGACTCCCGAAAGGACATTGAAGATGCCTTTCATTGTGCCTGATACGTCATGTCCACGCAACTATTAGCTAAAAAAAATTTGAAATAAGCTTTATAATTTCATTAATCTGACAGGTTAAATTATATTTCATAATTTTTACATTTAACCACCGAAATTTAGTGTGAGAATTACAGCGTGAAAAAATGAATGAGATGTGAACAAAAATAATAATTAACGACGATTTTTGAAAAAAAGTGCAACTTCAGCGCCCTCTTGAGATACGTATAAATACTTCTTATACTTGGAACCTCGCTCCCTTTCTTACTGCATTGGCCCTTGCTCTTGAAGTGACAGTGTTGCATCAGCCTATCAGACTATCAGTCTGCGTGTTGTTGTTTATTACATGCTACTTTTCAAATCAAATTTAATTGCTATCGTGTTGTTTAAAAAAATTAAGGTTGAACATTTCACAACTCATTTTCAAGTGATTTCAGAGATTGCACCTTATTTAGGATACATAAATAACTATAAAAGGGTGTGGTAAATTGTACCGGAAAGTCAATAGTCATCGATACATCGTTAGCAGCAGCTTAAGCGGTAATGAAGTGGAAGTGATCAAATCGTGTCAACCTATTATATTTTAGATACATTTTTATTTGAAAAGTAGAGTGTCAGAAAATTATTAGTACATGTAAATCCAATTTATTACAGCTATATTCAACAGAACAAAGTAACAAACTGATGTGTGTATGTGATATTCGAGGCTTCCGAGCAGCATACATTTCAATTTTAAAAGGTAGACTACCTATAGCTATTTAATTTGTTTTCATACAGTTATTGTTGACAGCTTGTGTAAATAACTTTTTTATAATAACAAATGATTATAAGTGCATTACAGAAGTATCAAATCTAGAGGCCATAGAGGATGATTTCTACTCATTTACTGAAACCATTCACAGTAATATAAAAAGGGCTAGACACATCAATGTTTAAATTTGTTACTTCATTTCTTGTCTCCTTTAAATAAAAATCTCATTAACTGAAACAATATTAAAAGAAAAAATTAAAATCTTTGAAAAAGCGGACTGCTTTAAAAATTTATCTAATCTATCAAATTGCTAGTAATTATATTAATATTCAATAATGTTCAAATAATAATGGATTTTTACCATTTACTAGTCTAGAAGCGGCGGCTTACTTGATGAAATCTACTACACTGTCTAGTCTACTACAACAGTCAACAACAACTTCAAAATATCACCAAAGCCATATCAGGCAAAACAAGGTGAGTTGATTAAACTGAGATTAGGTACATTTTTTTTTAAACTGATTTTAGCGAGTAAAATTTTCTTCTCTCTCAGGGCGATGTCATCGGGAAATAATGGAGTGGTTTGTGAAATCGAACAGGCAGATGCGGATGCTAATATCCAAAGAGCCATCAGCCTTCTTCATCCTTACCTCGTGAAACTCATTTTTTCCCACCCAATCTCGTCAAAGAAGATGAGAAGTAATAAGCCAGATTTTAGTCAATCTCTGCAAGCCATCATCGACGATTGGAATCTACTAATATACCCGACTGGATCACCATTTTCTACTTGCAAAGAGCACTTTGTCAGGGCCAAATCGGTACGGAATTTTGTTGCCCATCAGTCTTTTGACTGTAATTACTACCAGCGTTTCATGGAAAGTCTGGCTAAAGTTGCAACGGCCATTGGAGAACCTGACTTGAATCAGAAAATCCTTCAATCAATTACAGTCAAAGATGGAAATAGTCAAGTCAACGTTGCCAACGTCAAGGAAGATTGGGTATCCTTGAGACAAGAAGGAAATAAGCATTACAAAGAAGAACGTTGGGAAGAGGCGATGAGCTACTTCACTCGAGCCATCCATTTAAACCAAGAAGAGGCAGCACTCTACGCTATTCGAGCCCAATGTGAACTCCACCTTTCCAAGTTCGATCTAGCCAGAGAGGACATCGAAGATGCCATTCAATTGGATTCAAAGAACGTCAAGTATTTTCAAATCCTCTCTGAAGTTCTCCTTCAGTTAAATATGTACGACGAATCTCTAGCGGCATGTATGCAAGGCCTAACGATCGATCCTCGTGATGAAGTCCTTAACATTTGTGAGCGAGACTGCCGTGCCTTGATGGTACCTGTTCTAATGGATGGGCCTGTACTAGGGAAATCAATCAGTGTTTTAGGAAAGGATTACAGTATTGCCTCAATCCCTAACCCCAACAACCTCCTCCTAACGAATGAGGATGCCGATGACTGTCCTGATTTTGACACATTTTGCGAGTGCTCCAATCATTCTCCATCATTGAAAAGAGCGCATCAGTACGAACTGTCTGGTACTCCTGACGACCAAAAAAAAGCACTAGAAATTTACGAAGATGCGGCACAAAGAGGGATCGCTTATGGACTCTACAATTCCGCACGATTCTACAACTATGGAATGGCTGGGCTTAAAAGAGATTTCCCTAAAGCCACGGAATTTTGTCGGAAAGCTGCCGGTAAAAAAGCTTTTGTCCGATATGAAAACAATACGTTTCCCAATGTGGGTGTGGCAGAGGCAGAGGCTTTCTTGGGCAACTGTTACAAAGATGGAAGAGGTGTCGAAAAATGTCCCATTCAAGCTTTTAACTGGTACTTAAAAGCAGCTCGACATAATTCCCTAACCGGCCAAAACAATCTCGGTCTCGCCTTATTGAACGGCGACGGTTGTAAAATGGACGAAGTATCAGCTAGGAACTGGTTCCAGAAGGCGGCTGATTATGGACATGCTGAAGCCCAGTACAACTACGCCATGGTGCTTGAAGAAGGTATTGGTGGACCAGTAGATGTCAAGAAAGCTGCTGAGATGCTCCAGTTATCCGTCGACCAAGATCACACTGGAGCATTGAAGAGACTTCAAAAGTTATCACGAAGTGGAGCTCTCGGGGCATCAAGAATGGAACTAAGTCAAGAAAATCTCTGCTCAAAAGCCGACGAAGGAGATCCTTTAAGCCAATTTCTAGTCGGACTAAACTACCTTAACGGAACCGGCGGATTCATCAAAGATCTCAACCAGGCTGAACGACACCTGAGAGTAGCTTCTAGTTGCGGCTTTGTAGATGCTCATTTGCCACTTGGGAAGCTTCTTCTAGACTTGAAGAAAAATGAAGAGGCTTTTGAATTCATCAAGTTGGCCGCCGAAAAAGGATCTTCAGAGGGTCAGTTCCAGTTGGGTCTCCTGTACAATTACGGTCATGGGTGCGCTCGAGATGAAGCCCAGGCAAGACGGCTATTTAACCGTGCTAGAATGCAAGGTGTGATATTGAAATGTAGTCCTGATGGAAAACTAAGAGGCAATGATGAATGGGTAGAAGAAATGATCGATTTTGGAAGGAAACAATGCGAATTCGAAACGAAGAATCAATTGAAACCTGATGGATTGTCACTAGAAGGAAGGAAAAGGCGATTCGATAACAGCACACTCGATGTGGATGATCGGGAAGCGTTTAACTACTTCGAGTTTCTTGATGCTTTTTTTCCTCCAGACGGTCCTCCCTGCGCCTCAAATAATCGGAAGAGGAAAGTCATCACTCCTAAAATTAAGAAGGAGTTAAAGTCCCGTGCTGAAAATGGATCTGTCACTGCCCAATCCTTTTTCAATTCCCGCAAAATGCTGAAATGCGCAAAGGATGTTCTCAAACAGCAACGAACGAATGAAGCCTTCACATTTTATCGTTTATCTCTGCGGAAATGGGAATTACTTCACCCAGAATTTACCGATTTCTACGGAGAATGCTACCTAGCCGCAAGAGAAGCCTTAGATCGCAATTCCCAAGATGCTGAAGCTCTTTACGTTCTTGCCAAAATTGGTATTACTCAGTCATACGAGGAGAGACTGCAGATGGCTAAACGCTGCGTCGAACTGGATCCTTCCGTACCCGATTTTCATCATCTGGTAGCTGATATGTGTGGCTTTATTGGTGACAATAGAAATGGATTGAGAGCTGTTGATCGAGCCCTAGAGTTATTGCCTAGTCAGACAAGTTGGTTGTATGAACGGGCAAATTTTATGAGAAGGCTGGAAGAAGACGAAACGTACATCATTGCTGCTACTGAAACCTACTTGAAGTTCTTATCATCAAATCCACCGGATCACCCCAATGTTCCCAAGGTTTACTACTTGCTTGCCAATATCTTTGTTCGTTTTGACGAATTACCTTTAGGGAAAGCATACTATCAAAAAGGTCTGGAGGCTGGAGATTCCAAAATTCGCTTGCCATGTTTCGATCCGGTCGGAGACGACTTTCAGGCCAAAAGTATGACCCGAATGATGCTGAAAGGTCGGGAATGGAAGATGCCTCTGGAGGAAACTGACTGTGCCAATTGCTTGAGAAGCAACCAGACTTATTTTTGCAAAATCTGTAAGAGAGTTCGGTACTGTGATAGAACTTGTCAGAAGGCCCACCGGAAGAACCACGAATTGGATTGTAAACGTGTAAATCCCCCATAATAAACTCAACGTGTAATGTTGGATCTGTATCTCACATAGCTATTTAGATATGTATTTGCCTTTAAAATAAATGCTTGATTTTCATCAAACTCAATTTCATTAAATCTTTTCACTTTGGGATTGGTTTTAAATGATTCAAGTTGTAATCGACTTTTTTTTTATTTATTTCAATTTTTGAAATATTTTTCCATGGTGGATAGCAGCACAGTTTATTAAGAATTCTTTTAAAAGAAGTGCGTAAGCATTAGGACCTTGGCATTACGACAGAATCAAACAGAGCACGACGACTAACAAGCCCATCAATTACACGGTAGCCGGATCTCTAGTAATGTACAACTACAGCTCAAGGCTGATTGTGATAATGCGGAACCAGAGTATCGAATGACATCCGGTCAAAATAAATAAGATCTCGACCGGAAGTGGTAATAAATCAACAATAACGTAACAAGAATCTCATGTGCAACAGACACCGCACCTTCTGAGTTTTTTTTACTAAAAAAAGAATAAGCAAAAAAAAAAAATCAATTAGGATGCCTTCAAGAAAAGAATCGTGATTCTCAAAGAACACGTCATACACCTGACATCAGTGAATCACGATTCTATTCATAATGATGATTAGCGTGTGAAAGTCTTCTGGCTAGAGTACGGAACAACACGCAACCTTGAAAGGAAAATCATGCGGAATGTTCCAAACAAATCAAAAACCGAGGAAGCAGGACTGCTGGACCTCCCGAGCGAAAGTACTAATAACACTTTTTTTAAGCTGCAAGAGTAAATAACATTAGCCAAATTATTATAATTCTATAAAAGGAAATATGGTAACCATTTTCAATTATTCAGTAACTAATTACTGCCTGTGGATGGTAATAATTTGTACTTGCTATTTTTCATGCTGACTTCCTCATTAACATTTTGAGCATAATCAATAGATTTCATAATTTATGAGCGCGCTGTCAAAGTTGGGCCAACAAACCCATCTATTATACAATGAAACCGGATCTTAAGTTAACTATAGTCTACAACTCAAGGCTGATTGCTGATAATACGTAGAGTTAAACAGAATATCCATCGACATCCGCTCACAATAAACGAGTATACTCGGCAGGAAGTGGTCTTGAATCAAAAGTAGAAATATTGTGTATTAGATATATACCTTTCTCTTTTCCTTTATTAATCATACGTAACAAAAATAAAGGATTCTTTCTAGAATATAAATTCATTTTTAGAAACCAAGAAAGCGGGATCGGAGTTCCTTGGAAAGTAAAATTCGCTCTCTTCGGGTTCCTTTCAAAACTGCCCGGTTTTCTGTCGCCCTTCTGGACAAGTACGGCAGAACGTCGAATAAGGAGCCGTAAGGGACGGAATTGTAGACGATATAACCTTCCGAAGCTGTAAATAAAATAAGAGTTAATTTAGAAAAAAATTAATTATTTTTAAGAAGAAAATATACCAAGTTTGACAGTGATGTTGGATGCCATTCCGTAGATCTGCCCAAAGACGACCGTATTGTCTCCCGGTTTGATGCCCAATTGCTCCATTTTGGACAGGGCTTTCAGGACGGAACTTTCGTTATGACTGCCGAAGATGACGTTACATTTCTTTCCAGCGGACTGAGCGACTTGCTCAAGCATGAACTCCACCACACCGTCGTACATGACCGATGTGGCCTCGTAGGATGGATTCGTAGGGTCCGGGTATCCTTCTTTGCGACTAACAGCCCTTTCTCGTTCCAGATAGGCTCCTCGAACTACCTTAGCTCCAAAGGAAACTCCAATTCGCTTCGTAACCTCCATCTCTCCTCGGATCTTGTTGAATGCATCCTATTTTTAAAATTCTCAATAATTAAGTTTAAAATTTAGATATTTAGAAGGCTTAATAGAAATTTACTTTAAGGTAGCATTGATAAGTGTTCCAGACTACTGGGCGACCGGAATTAAAAGCGCCGGCCATAGATAGAGCAGCGATAGAAATGGCCCGATTCAAATAGGTAAACTCTCCGTCAACTAAGAGACGTAGTTCATGATCCGAAGCGGCTTTTCCGATCCTTTTGAGCCGATCCAGTCCTTTTTCGAGTTCCAGGCTTTCTTGGGCTGTTAGGAATGGAGCTGGAACCAAAGGGCCTGTCCCACCAGAAAGTCGATTCGCCCAAGATGAAACGGTTTTGTAAAAGGACTCATCATCGGTATTGTGGGAGGCGATTTTCATCTGTTTTTAAAGGTTAAAGTTGTAATTATTGGAAATCTAAATCAATTCAATTTTTAAAAAATTACCATAAGATCGGGGTTAATGATGGCCGTTATTTTCGTCTGGAGGCAAGAAAGAGGTCCACCATGGTCAGCTGATAGCTGGGCCAACTGCAGTGTAACTTCAGCATTACTTTCGTACCTAATTTTAAAATTGTTTAATTTTTAATATTTAGAAGAGTAAAAATAAATATAGATTACTTAGAAACCGCAGTTTGGACATCGCCACCGACATCTTCTTCCAACGATGGAAGAACCATCAATTTGATGCCGAGACTTTTAAGCCGAGCAGCCGTCTGTTTGAGGGAGGATGGATCATTTCCAGCTACAAACTGGTCGTAGAGTGTCGGCCTCAAAATGCGCTCTAAAAGTCCTCTCCCTAAAGCCCTCTCTCCGTGTTCCAAAAACTGTTCCAGAAGTCAGTTACGATTTTTAGCTCAAATAAATTTTGAAATGGACTCACCTTGAGGCTGTTCTGGACCACAAAGTCCCATGAGCAAAGTTTGAGAGTTGCCCAGGCTCTTAGGACCTCTGCCCGGCTTAGATGAGCATAGGCCGCTTGGTGATCCTCGAAAGAAATCAAATTAGAATCTTTCCTACCTGAAGCAGTTGCCAAACTACTTGATGCTCTATGATGGATCAAGGAGCCAGTTAAACGGTGCATTCGCCCCAAACTCCCCATGATTATTGACTGAAGAATGGACAACTAGAATGTGAAAATTATATTAAAACTTATCGAACGAAACAAGGATCTTATCGCGAAGAGATCCACCCCCTGAAATTTCCTGTTTATGAAAACAATAACAATAAAAGCGTGATCTAGAATTGATTTTTAGTCAGTTCGCAACAATCGAAATAAACACAATAAAGCTTAATTTAAATTTTAAATGAATTGTATTTCAGGCTTTGTAAAAGAATAAAAAGAATACTTCCAGGCAAAAAAATTTTGAGTTATAAAAAATTATGTAATGCATCAAAACCATCCGCTCCGGAACAAAGTCGATATCGTTGGTGTTCCTCCAAGCTGGACAGCAGCCGGGCAAAAGGTGGGTAGCTCTGAAGGTGCCGGCCGTCTCCTACGATTATCAGCTTCTGTTTAGCACGCGTCACTGCGACCGTAAGCCGCCTCAAATCGTGCAGGATCGTTTGATTAGTAGCGCCATCTTCTTCGTCCTCTTCTGTGCTCTTGGTGCAGCTGTACAGAATGGCCTCTTTATCACGGCCTTGGTATTGGTCCACCGTGTTTATCTCCAGGCCGTCGAGCCCTTGGATCCGCTCTACGAGCTGTTTTAAGTGTTGCACTTGGGATTGATATGGAGCGATGAGACCCACTCGATCTAAAGGCAGTCCAGCTTCTTTAAAAGCCCGGCAGATCCGGATGGCTAAATCAGCTTCCAGCCGATTGACGGGCGGAGAAGATTTCCGCTCGTTAATTCCAGTATGGCATCTCAATTCCTGTTTAAATGCCATTAAAAGTTATTTAAAATTCATAAATAAATTTGATTTATTCATTTACCTTTGAAAGAAGAGAAGTGTCAAGGAAGATGAGAGAGTGGATCAAACCGGGCTGGATGACACGGAAGAGCCATTCGGGGCCATTCGCCTTAACGGCCTCTAATTCCGGAAGGGAAAGAACGGCCTCTTCCACTTGTTTATTGCCGCATTTGAGGTCTCCGTTGTAAGTTAGAGCGTTTGCGAGTGCCGTGATGGGTGCGCACATGCGGTACTGATCGTGGAGAGAGACGACCGACACTCCGGAGGCAACTCCACTCAGCCGGACAAACAAGGATTCGTCCATCCCCATCAACCTTTTTAAAAAGAAAAGGAAGAAACCGTTTTATCATTGTCCATTGTTTCAGAAAAGATATTTATCAAGATCATCGACCTCCATATATAGATTATGCAAGTCATTCTTTTAATCTAATTCAGATCAAACTATTTGCGCAAAAAAGGAAGCCATCCCGGATGAACAATAAATTTTTAACTAGTCAGGTAGGCGGGCTATTAAAGAAAGAAGACATCCTTAAAAAGATTTGTGAGGTTCATGTTCGAGTCACGACTTTTTTGCACGCGTTTATCGAAGCCCTCTTCTTTGGGGCGTTGTCTCTTCCATAAAAGGTCAAGGATTTGCTCGATGTACGTCATCTTTAGTGAATTATCATTCGAATTTTCCAACATTTCAATTGAATCACTTTCAAGGTTTGTTAGAACAATTATTACTTTTTTGCTGATTTCATCTTAGGTAGTGTTAATGACGCCCATATGGAGATAGTGATCACGGACCAATACGTCACCGTGCGTGATATAATAGTGTATCTTCAAGGGCAAAGCAATGTCGAAGAAGCTCTTCCATCACTTTATTTTTTCAATCCATCACGAGGGCAGATCAGAAATTGAGACATTGCGTGATGCGGGAAGTAACAAAAAAACAAATATGGCATTTTTTCATTATCAAATTCAAGGGCCACGATATTTCACAAGTTCAATGAAAGTATGTAAATAAAAAGATGCTTGGAATTTCAGGGTTATGCAAATGAATCATATTTAGTAGTGCACGACAATCTCATCAAAAAGGGAATTCCGCATTTTCTTTCGAGTACTAAGGATGTCCGGAATTAAGTAAAATTACCCTAAAAATAGGAGTCTGTGGACCAATAAATCGTAATCAAGGAGCGAGGCCAAAAAAAGAAGTAGAGATAAAGCCTTCCGCCTTGATTCCGGAATCACGCTACATTTACTGTTGCGGCCATTGTGTTTTCACACGAAGCAAAAACAAAAGATAAAAGAGACCCCATCATTCATCGATATAAATATCTGATGGAAGAGATTATCACCTCTTTGAAAACAAGACCGTTCACCTTACCATTGAGATGACGATCCATTGACGTGGAACAAGAGAGAGAGACCTACGGGTGGCTAAGATTATATTCAAGGATCCGGAACCGCCCTTTGATTGTTGCTTCAAAGTCAAGGCCAAAAGACGCCTACTACACACCTCTAGACCGTGCAATAATCCCACACAATGGACATTAACTCCTTTATTTTACTTTTTTTTTTGCGCTCAAAAAAGGAGGTGGAGTTCGTGCAGTTGCGATTTGCTCAAATAGTATAAAAAGGAGCAACCTGCGGGTTTCTTATTTCAGTACGAAATCGCCTTTCCTCATCCGCCCTAAGAGTAAAAATGATGAAGCTCCTGGTAATTTACAAATTTAAATGTCTAAATTCCTCCCAAAAATTTTAAATAAAATTTTATCTCATTCAGATTTGCGCAGCCCTTTTGATTGTGGCCGAGGCCAGCATCATTTCGCCCTACCACTCTTACGGTTATGGCTACGGCGGTCTTCCGGCCGTTGCGGCCATTCCGACCCTATCGACCCAAGGCAAGTACCACGCACAGGACGAACTTGGTCAGTACTCTTTCGGCCACCACGAACCAAACCAGGTGCGCTCGGAGACCAAGGATGCTTTTGGTATCGTCCGCGGATCTTACAGCTACGCCAATGCGGATGGCTCCATCGTCACCAACAACTACATTGCGGATGAGAACGGTTTCCGCTCCTCTCTTGCTCCTTCTAACGGACCACTCCTTCCTCTAGTGGGAAAGGCCCCTAAGGTACCCGTTGTGGCTGCTCCAGCCCCTGCTCCGGTTGCTTACGTCGCTCCGCCGGTCGCGGCCGCACCGGCCGTTACATACGTCGCTCAAGCGGCCGCTCCGTCCGTCGTTAAAGTGTCTGGAGGTCACGTCTCACCAAGTAAGAATAGTTTTTAAAATATCCTCTCCAAAATTGAAACTCTTAATTTTTTTTTTCAGTTCACGCCGGTTACGCTTACGGATATCCGGCCTCGACCTACGGCTATGGCCTCTCTCCTTACGCCCACTGGTAGAAGGGCAAATAGCTGACCATCTTTCATTAATAAATGTTCCTTTTCATTCCTCATCCGTTCCATAAAAAAAAGTAGAAACTAAAATACACTCAAAATTCGTTCCATATACGTACTTGGCATCACGACTTTGAACGACGGGAGGGAGTTGTTCAGGATCTCCGACCAAGACGAATCGCTTGGCGCAAGTGAGTGGGCCGATAACGGCTAGTTGTAGAGCCTGGGCAGCTTCGTCTATAATGCACAAATCGAATCGGCGTCGGTATAAAGCAGGATGGCCGACACTAAGGCAGGTTGCAGCAATTACAGGTGCACTACAAATAAAATAAAAAGGGTTTAATTAACTATAATTAAAAAATAAGAAAAGCAAAGAATCAGTTACGGACCTGTAGAGGTCTTCGAGATCTTGGACAGTCCGGCAATTCCGGCTCAGGATCTCAGAACTGTAAGGCAGGATAGAAGGATGAGTACGGTGCTCCCGACCAATACGGACGAAGCGGATGCGTTCTTCTTCCGGAAGCTCAGTCAATTTGAGCAAAACATTGTCGACAGCAGAATGAGTATAGCTCGTGAGAAGGACCGACTGGCCCAAGAGGACGGCCAGCCGAATGAGAGCGACAATCAAGGAGCTCTTGCCGGTTCCTGGTAGACCCCTGATGAGGCAGTAATCCCGACAGAGAAGAGCATTTAGAACGGCTTTTTGTTGCAGCTTATTCAACTTGGATAAGACTGGTGACAAGAGTTGGACGGTCGTGCGAGGAAAGCCCTTATCGAATGTCGGTGGAGTTTTATCGATAATGAGCTGACGGAGACGTGCTGCCTGCTCGGTATCGGCCATCAATCTACTCAGATTGGAATAGAGAAGGGACTGCCCGCCTTGGTAATCCAGCTTGTCCAGGTGGAGCACCTTGAAACTGCGCTCCCAGTTGTTCACATTCCGGTCAGTAGCTAGAGTGACGGACGAGGAGTCGATCCCGATTAGAAAGCCGTTGGCGACGGCCACTTCCGTATCCGTGCTGAGCACTACGTTGTCACCCGTTTGAAAGGTGATGTGTGACGGGAAAGGTTTTCCGTCCAGCGACACTAATTTGATGCTGTACTGGCTGAGCTCGGATGGGCGTTGGGACGGCCCGGAAGTTGCAACCTATTTGAGAAATAATTAGTGAATATTCAAGTTGAATATAATTTGAAAATGAAGGACAACCTGAAGGAAGCTGAGGCAAGTTCCACGAGCCTGGCGAGTGAGCGGATCGACGCACCAAATGTCACTCACAGTTCCGCCTCTGGATCGGATCTGAGTTTCCATCCATTCGAGACGGAGCATCAGAGACCACTCTGAAAAGTAGCGTCGATGAGACGGGCTTAGATGAGCCACAGTTCCGATAGCAGGCAACGATTCTATAGCCTCTTCCGGCACTTCTGTTGTCTATCAAACCGCAAATAAAAGAATAAGATTATTATATTTAAATTTAATTGAAAAGTTGGATATTTACCTGATAGAGAGTGCACTCTATCTGAAGTGGACAAGAAGCACAAGCTTGAATGCGCTCGATTCTCGGTGGTAGTGTGCTCTCTACGACTTGGCCTGAAGGAGACTTTGTAGTTGGCGCCGTAAGATGTCGAACCATTTCGTTTCTTAGCTGGACCAAACCTTAGAAAAAGATAAAATAAATAAGATGATTCATACCGAAAAAGAAAATTACTACCTTGTTTCTCTCCGATTCCAGCAGATACCGATTGCATAGAAGCATCTTTTAGATAAAGGAGCAATCCAGCTGGGTCGGCCGAGCCCGGCTCTCTTTTTACCGTCCGGTTCATCATCATGGTGTACAGCGTCACTTGTCCTTTATGCTCGGCAGAGAAGCTAGAGCGGCCAGTCTTGAGCTCCAACGGCATTTTCATGGACTTGCCATTCTTCTCTGTTACTTTGACAGTTAAGTCCACTTTGCCCTTAACACCCAGCCAGGGAGACCACATGTTCTCTTCTATATCGCAGACCGAGTCGATCCGACCTTCCCAAGAAGGTGTAGGTGCAGGTTTCCTACGACCACCACCTGTTTGCTGCTCAGATGGTGGAGGAGGTACTTTCTTTCCTTGAATGTACTTCTCAACGAAATACTGGACCATTGGGACGTACTTGTTAATGTCGTCCTTCAATTCACAAGATCCGATGCTGCCACCGTATAGATTGTGAAGGACTTCTGGATCACTAAGAAATGAATCGACCATAGCGTCCATGTCCGATCTATCATAGGTTTTCTCCATCAACACCTGTAGAAACAAAACAATTAATTAAAAAAGATGGTTAAAAGACGCTTTAAGTGAATGAAGTTACCTTCTGAAGAAGGCGATGGACAATCGTGCCGTTGAGCATGGCGAGATTTGTAGGTTCCGTTCCACGAAAACGTTCCGAGAGGACAGCTTTGCGCTTACAGAACAAGGAGGAGACAACAGAGGTGCCAGAGACTAATAGATCCGGGCGGACGACGATGAGACCACTTCGGCTGTCGATGATAGAGACCTCAGAAGGTGGACCGTTTTCATCTTCGTAGTTTTCGTACCAATCTGATTGGATGTGGACGATATCTCCGACTTCCACAGCCGTATCAACCCTTTAAAAATATAACATTTTAAAATAAATAAATAAATATTATGATGCAAATAATTTCGTACCAAAAGTCGCGGAGTCTGCAAGTTCTCTTCACGGTGATATCCTCATCTTGAGGTTCTACAACTAGTTGAAGTTCACGATCACGGCCGTCGATCATCTTGCAGCACTCAATCACTTTATGTCTTCCAAGCTTGTAGAAATCTATTTTATCTTTACTTTTGGGGGCAGGTACAGGCATGGCAGGGATGTTGATTTCAGTGGGTGGGATCAGAGCTTTGGGCTTCAGCTTGGTGGATGGTTGCTCGTCACTGGCCTTCCTCTCCAGTCTTGGTCTTTTTGGCAGCGGTGGAGTTGGAGGGATCTCATCAGGGCTTAAGAGGCTACCCTCCAAATGAGAATTTGGTCTCTTGTCTGGGGTGAAGGTGTCAGTGTCTTTCTTGATTGAGGAGAAGCTGTTTCCAACTTTGGATGACACATCCATAAGAGGTAGGTTTGTCTCTTTCTATAATGGAATTTCATGACATGTTAAAAAATTTAATTTAAGTTGTAAGTATTATTATGAGTTGTATAATTACCATTAGAGGTGATTTGCTAAACTTTCGATTCATTGTGTTTTCTATGAAAGGTTTATCTAGTTAAAAAAGCTTCACAGTCAAACAGAAACAAAAGTGATTGGTCAATTGCTGATAAAAGTACGTAAACTGCCACAAAATAAACTGAATTGAATGTTGATTTAGAAATAGGCAGTGATCTTTGAGTAATATACAATCACATTGGTTTATCGAGAACGAGAACCGACAAAATGTTTCTGTACTTTGTTCGTGTTTTGTGTCTGTAAAATTTTGACATTTCCCCCCAAATTTCAGAAACAGCTGTGAACAGGGTTGCCGCCATCGTTTCAAAATTTAGTTACGGCACGGCGGAGCAAATACGGTATTGTGATTATGCAACATTCTCTATTGTTTAAACTTAAAATATTACTTTTTATATGTTAATAAGGATGTGTTGGCAATAATTCATTCAAGTATTCAAATATAGATGAACATTTTGTACATTGCAATAACCACAAATAAAACAATTGTTTTATTTGTTGGCGCTTAAACGCCAAACGGAGATAACCGATAACGGTTCGCACTCTGCATTTGATGAAAATCGGTAATAAAATGACGACTGGATTATTTAAAAATAGTTAGTTTAAGATAATGGAGTTTTATTTTTTAATTTCTTTGCCATCAGAAAGTTCCAGTCTTCCCCGGTTCCCCCGTTTTTCTAATTGAACATCGAGTTCAACATACCACCGCTAGATAGAGTGACATGTCCGAAAACAATGGCTAAATCGGATCTCCATAAAATCGCAATCATCCTCCTGTCGTTGATCGACGTTCCCATCGGTTCATGAATCTATGATTTTTAACGATTCAGCATCTTATCTCGAGGTTCAATGACTGATTCGTTACGTACCGTGTAGTTAAAAAAAAGCCCGTATCAGATCCTATTAATTTGCCTTTGTCATATCAAATTTCATCTCTGTTATTCTTTGCATTATTGTGACCTGGATTCTGCATTCGCCGAGTCACTGTTTATCACATACGTATCACAATCGAATAATTCCTCGCCTATTCAATAATCACCCGCATAATTGTACAACTTACACCATCACAGACTTCATGTTTTAGGCTGATTATTGGGAATATGGAAATTTAGTTATATTCTGCTGGTTTACATCAACATTTTCTAGTGTTAGTGGCTTGTATTTATTAGTATTTAAAATGGCTCATCACGGCAACAGGTCTTCGCTTCCTTTCCAAATAACTTTTGGGAATCGGTAAATATACTTCAGCATTTATCTCATAACATTACATAACCCTGAAATTTTATAAAGTATGCCCAACAGTTGGAGGTTGCAGATCAACAATGGAGACAATCAGAGAGTTCTACTATCACAATGGCTCCAGGGTCAGAACTTTCAAGCCAGGCCTCAAGTGGATGGAGTAGAGAGAAATTTACAGATCAATGAAGCATCTCCGCCACTTCCCGAGTCCCCATCTCAAGATGTGGCTGTTGATTTGACCCCTCCCAGCAATGAGGAAGCTTCTGGCAATAGAGTGAATGCACCACAGCAGCCTGCTGCACCAAATGCATCAGCTCAAGGAGGCAGCAATAATAATAATAACAACAACCCTTTTGCTGCCATTCAACTTCTCCTGGAACAAAATCCTGAAATGTACAACATCTTTCAGACTTGCCTGTCCTACATCCCATTCATTCTCTTGATCTTTTTGAATGAGATTTACAAGCACACATCAGGTAATTACCTATCTGTATTTTTATTGGTTTCATATTGTTTTAACATGATTTTTAAATATAGATTTACTTGTCATTGCTGCCTTGGTGGTGACCTTTATTCACGCCAACAACACCGTCCAGAAGGAAGTCACGAAGCAAGGGAAGAGAGAGTTGAGGCAATTGGCTGCCATCTCTCTCAACATCTTGGCCTGCGCTTGGTTTGTCTACTACATGTTTGGCGAAATGGGGCTTTACCATACGTAATTTTTGCACAATTCAAAAGTTTATATTTATTTATTCATCAATTTCTGGTTTTATTATCTAGATTGCTCCTATTCCCGCCGAATCACGCTCCAGTCACTTTATCAAATCTCTTCTGGATCGTTACAACCACAGATGGCATCTTGAAATTGGCTACTGTTCTGTTAAAAGCCATTCTAACTGCTTTACCTGTCGGAATGTTTCCCATTTCAAAACGGGTAATTATATCTTATTTTCCTTTCAAACATAAATTTTAGTTTCAACAACTTTTCCACAATGGTTTTATAGGGCAAATGTTTTGTTTTCCTGGAGCGCTCTTCTCAAATGTACAGAGCATTGGCTGCCGTCCCGCCCTGGATCCTTTACTTGTTGAGTAATTCATCGGCGGAAGGGACCACTTTCTTTTTTTACGACTGGCTCGTTGGCATCTGTCTCTGTGCCGTTTACCTGACATGTAAAGCTTACAAAGCCGTCAAACTACTCAAAAAATGGAAACTATCACTTGCTAAACTTTTCCAGAGCACGGTATGAAAGTCATTAATTTTTTAATTGCTGAGATTATTATTTTTAAATTTCTCACGATTTTTCTGTTTTTTTAGAACTATGGAAATCCGCCATCTACTGACGAGCTGGCTTCTGCTGGCCCAATGTGTGCTATTTGTCACGACGCGTACCGGAATCCGACTTGTCTTGGCTGCAAACATGTTTTCTGTGAGGAATGCCTCGCGCTCTGGTTGGATCAGGAGAGGACGTGCCCCATGTGTCGTTCTACCGTCGCCGAAGATCCTAAATGGAAGGATGGATCAACTTCGTACATGGTCCAGCTTTTCTGAAAAAAAGATGAATTGGACCACAATATTAAGTGAATAAAAGTGCCCGGACCACATCTTTTGCTCACTTTTTGTATGAAAATTAATCGTCACTAATTATTTTTGAAACTATCTACTCTTTATCGGACTTAAGTTGAATTGATGCGATAACGATAATAGCTTTGTGTTTTATTTTGTAAATTGTATAAACTGTTCTTGCTGGTGATAATACAGAAATTGAGAAAGAAAATATTATTTTGCATAAAAAATAAATTAACCGAGCGGCAACGCTGCTTCCAGACGAAATAGTAAAATTCCTGAACAAAACAACGAAGAAAAATGGTGCACTTCGCATTTTTTATTTTAGAATTTTTCTAACATATTGAATTGAGAGAATTACGAATTTTTCAGTAAACAAATAGACCAATTGATAATTAAACGTGTTGATCCCCTGTTTTCGGGATCGAAAATTTGGATAGTTGAAAAAAAATGGCGCGAGATGAAACTGACGATGTCCTTCCTGACAAGGACGTGGCCAAGGAGTTTTACGCCAAATATGAACCCAAGGAAATCTTGGGAAGGTAAATACGCATTTTCCTCGCTTCATTAATGTTTCCTTTTTTCATTAAACCGTGAACTATTTCGTTAATTATCTCATTTTATTACACATTTTTAGAGGAGTGAGCTCCACTGTGAGGAGGTGTGTGGAGAAGGAAACGGGGAGGGAATATGCCTGCAAGATTATGGATATCAATGGGGATCCAAATGAGCATGAAGGCCCTGCTCTGAGGGAAGCTACAATTAGAGAAATTGCCATCCTACGCCATGTAGCTGGGCATCCCTACATAAGTAATGTTTAATCTACTTGATTGCATAATTGAATAATAATAATCATTCTATTTTACAGTTGAACTTCATGATGTTTTTGAATCTGACACCTTCATCTTTCTTGTCTTTGAACTCTGCCGGAATGGTGAACTGTTTGACTACCTAACCAGTGTTGTAACCCTTTCTGAGAAAAAAACAAAGTATAATTAATTTATATAATTTAATTAGTCAAATATTAATATTATTTTCTTCCTCTTAGATATATTATGAAACAGCTGTTTGAAGCATTGCAGCATGTTCACAGAATGAATATTGCCCACCGCGATCTGAAACCCGAGAACATCTTACTAGATGATAACCTCAATGTAAAATTAACTGATTTCGGATTTGCCAGACTACTCCAGCCAGGAGAAAAACTCTTTGGTAATATTAATTAAATAATGAATCATTTCAATATGATTTTAAGAACTTTAAAAATTATTCAGAATTGGTGGGAACTCCGGGTTACTTGGCTCCCGAGTTACTGAAAACCAACATGTTTGAAGGAGCAGAAGGATACGGAAAAGAAGTTGACATGTGAGAAAATTTGAAATTAATTTATTCAAATTCAATTATTCAACTCTTCCTTTTCTTTTGACTTTCAGATGGGCCTGTGGTGTTATCATGTACACTTTGTAAGTATGAATTTAAATTTTAAAAGACAGATCAATCATAATTCATCATTTATTTTAACACATTCAGACTCATCGGATGCCCACCTTTTTGGCACCGAAAGCAGATGATTATGCTGCGCAACATAATGGAAGGTCGTTACACGTTCACCTCCCCTGAATGGGACGATATAACCGGTAATAATAGCCTCTCTAATTTGCTTATAAATGGTTTTGATTCCATCAGTACTTTTTGTAGACGCTCCAAAGGATCTCATCTCCAAATTATTGGTGGTGGACCCTAAAAAACGCTTTACAGTCGACGAGGCCTTGAAGCATGAATTCTTCCAAGTTCTCGTAAGTTTTTATCTCTTTTTACTTTCAGGAAGCTTCTACTGCACATAGACACACGCTTTAATAAATCAGTCACGCGGGAAAACCCTTTTTCTCTGTTTATCCTTTCTCATCTGCTTTCTGTCTTTTAGGCCTAATTGTATTACGCGGCTGAGTAGTAGTTAAAAAAAATTAGTGTTGTGATGATGAGTTTCAACAGGAATTTCAATTTTTTCTGTTTTCCATTTTGTGCTGCCTACTTTTTTGGGGTTGATGTGAATGTTGAACAAAAAATTGGCGCAGAGGCCGGATGATTACAGCATCATGGCTTCTTCCTCATCGTCGTTGGTCGGGTCGGCTGCACCTGGAACGACCGTGAGTTTTACATAAAACCATGCAACCCTTTTTAATATAACTTTATTCTTTCATCCCTGGGAATATAACATTAAATTTAACTTTTACATTTTAAAAAATTGGATTTTTAATTTTTGTTTTGTATATTTTTAGCATTACCAAGGAAGAGTTTTTAATGCTCGAAGGATGTTTCGATTTGGGATCCTTTGCGTCCAATCGATGGTCCGCATCCGCCGGCTGAAATTCACGCCGGAACCGCTCTCCATCATGGTCGCTCGACGGGATCCTTATCGCATGAAAGCCGTTCGAAAAGTGAAGAGTCGTCATCATCCCTATTCTCCTGGTTCGCTTGGTGTATAAAATTGACTTGAAAAATCACGAATGTAGAAAAAGATTTTTGAATTTAGAAAGCAACTTTTTAACGATCGATGAGCGAAAGGGAAAATATCTTTTATGCTGATTTTATAGCCTATCAAATTCCATGATTTTCCAGTCGTAAAACAGCACGATATGCGGGCGAACCAGTCTCCTGTCTAAACTCATCTCCCATTTAATTACAAATTTTTGTTTTATTTTTGATCTGTGTGAAGGTTATCGACGCCTGCGCTTTCAGAGTCTACGCCCACTGGGTTAAAAAGGGCGAGGGACAGAACCGAGCAGCACTCTTTGAGCACCACGCCAAGATCGAGTTGAAGCATCTTTACCTATCCAACCTGAACGCCAGCGGGAGCGGCGGCAGTCGATCGTGAAGACCCTTTTTCATATGTGTGTGCATTTTTTTAAAAAGAAAAACTAAACGGCCGACCTTTTTTTGTAGATAACTTCCTTGTTTGTTTATACTCTCTTATAGTTCAATCATATTGACTGCCTTTGTTTTCTCGTCCTGTGAAATGCGTAGCGTATTGAAAAATAAAAAAAGAATTTCACACATTCTCCAAATATGGCGAAAAGAGATTTTAGCACACGCGACGCAATCTCATCCGTCATCATCCGACGGCTTCCCGTTTATAGTAATCTACAGCTGTGTACCGTTGTTTTCTTACGTACAGAAGGCACAATACAAGTATGCCGTATAAGGGGTGATGGAAGTGGCCCAGTAGGTCACTCACGTCATCCGCTCTTCCTTCCCTCAGTCGTGCGTGAGGCGCTTCTTCCCCTCATTCACGACATGGAATGCGTGCCTTTCCAGACTCTTGGCTGGCCCTCATTATTATACAAATGTTGCTGGACTGGAACAGAGTCGTCTAATGACACCGTTTCCTGCAGCTGCTGATTTTTAAGAAGAGAATATATGACAAAACTTTTTTCAAGGCTTCATAATTTGCGGATCATTTATTTTCTTTAAAAATTGTTGTCAAGGACTCGGATAGAATGACAGTATTTACACTATAATCAGCTTTGAGACAACACACTCATCATTATACAAGGTCGTTTATAAAGTCTCTAATTGATTTAGTCAACTGTTTAGAATTTCACTTTTTCTTGTTAACCTCAAATCTCGGTCGTGAGCGGATTTTATACGGAATTCAGAGGCGACATCGATTGGTTTCAGTCACGTATTAGTTTAACCTCAAAACGTTTGAGTTTTGACTTTACCTTCCTTGAAAGCATCGACTAAAGTCATCATACAGCCTTGTGCAAAGTACTTTTCAAGAAGAAAATGACATAATCACGTTCGAGAAGCATGTCGTGAAAGTACAGTACTTATCCAGTGACGTACTCGATCTTTTATCTCATTTTGGTGACAGCGTCTTTGACCCCATCGTTCGTGATCCATCCATTCTACTTATTATGGTTGAAAAATAGTTCCGGTAGGTGGCGTTGGAGACTCGAAAATGAGTTCAAAAGAAAAGCAAAAGTCTTAGTTTGTATTTTTCGGTACACTCGCTTTCGTTTTTTGTCTTGGTTAGCGGGTGTAATTGTCTTCTCCCTTTCTTTTGACGATGCCCGAGAGTTAAAGAAAAAAAAAAACTTTCTCACGGTGTCTCAGTTTTTTTTTTTTCTACAAAATTACAAAATCACCGTCAAAGTACTTGCCATGTAAACTGCGAGGTAAAATGCCGGGCATTATCTCACACACAAACCAGTGTATATATCTTTATGCAATAAAATGATACTCGTGACTAAAAGATTTTGGTCATTTTTTGCGGGTAAGCACGACAAAGGAAAAAATCAGTTCACGGAGAACAACATTCATCCATCAAGAGTTTATTGACTTAAAAACTACTTTCAAAAAATATATAGTACCAGCATGATTGTGGTTAAGTACCTTTTTTTGATCACGTCGACTCGCCTTGATTCGTGTAATAATGTGTAAACATAAATCTTTAACTTGCTTATTCCAGAGCGGAAACTCTTCCTTCTCATCATCATTATGTTTTCCTATATAAAAAATTTATAAGAATAAGAAAAAAAAACAGTAGCAACATTTTCCGGTCGGTTCAAAAGTGAAGGACTCACCTTTGGTGGTTTTCTGGTCTTCTCAGTAGGTTCAAGGTTCCTTCACGGGCGGGATCACACGCGTTCACTTTCGTTCGGGGTAGAAGAAAAACGAAAACAAAATGGCCGGAGGCGAGATGAATAGTTTTGGCCATCAAGAGTCGATAGCCTCGGGAGAAAGAAATGTCTTTTAAAATAAAAATAAAAAAAGTACTACCGGCAACATGGCTTTTAAAAGGGCCCCTTTTGGGAGGGATTAAAAACTCGCTTTCAGCAGAACGCCCACGCTGCTTGGCATTCTTCTTAGTAATTTACTATTTTTTTATGGAGTCTCTTCCTAAAGTGTCATAATATAATCTACGATATAAACGGCCTCTGGCGAGATATATAGGGTTCAAGAATGTCAGTGAACTTTCTTGGATGCAGCGCTGCACGCGTGATTACCATCATCGTGTGAGAATGTGCAAAGGGGTAGATCAGAAACCGCTGAAATCTTTATATATCTTTTCCCGTGAGAAATACACGATTATTGTATACAACACAGTTAACTTGGATCAAAATTTTACTCAAGGATCATTAATTTCTTTTTTGTTTCGTCTGCTTCGTGCGTGACTCTCATCTAGTAAAAAGAAGAAACACAATAGCTAGTTATTTGAAGCACAGGAACGGATTTTTCACGAAATTGACCGTTGCTAATTAGCGTTATCTCGTCTTACAAGGGATGTCCTTACGCCATGTTACACATTCACGCTCTGAAGGTCTCTCGAGAAAGTTTGCTGTTCTGTGGTCAAATAGTAAAGGACCTTCATGCCGGGATGAACTGGGCCAGCACCTTTTACTTTAGGGAAATGACCACCTCCTCAGTATAAAAGCAAACAAGAGAGCCTCTCTTATATATACAGTAGGCGGAACTAAAAAATGAATTTGCAAAGTATAACGAGCAAGCTATATGATTTCAGATCAAGGCTATTTAGCAGCGGCACGTCATGCACATCCCCCAATAAGGAGTATGATGGCTGACAGTCATGCGATTTTCCATCCTAGCAGTGCTTTACGTTGTTCCTTGCCAAAAACTGATCTCATAGAACCTTGACTTTAATCACACACTTTTGAAGAAAATTAATTCCTCGAACATCCATTATTATGTACTGGAGAAAGAGGATGTCACGCCGTGTGGAAATAATAAACATGACAACACTTTTCCTTTCTTTCACCCCCTCAAATAACTGGCCAACCCTTAAAGAAGAGAGAGAAACTTGTCGTGTGACGTGTTAGTAGATGATGTCATGACTGTAAAAGGTTAACTTTTGGGCGAGGGAGCTGCTGGTATGTTTCAGCTTGTGTCTACAATCAGTGCTGACTAACGCAATCGACCCTGAGGGAGGCTGAGAAAGTGACAACATCACATAATACAACCGCCTTTTTTTTACTCATTTCAATTTTAATGGGCGTCTGTATCGATTTGTATTGTTTTTTAAAAAGAGAGAATGGATGCCGAGGTGAAAGGCATTTTCAAAGTAAAACATGTGCAGAATTCAGATGAAATGTTTTATACAAAAAAACATTCCTCCGCGCACACACGATGAAAGTGTGCACCAAACAATTTTTTTGTTTCGGAATGTAAAATTCTATAATAATTTCTAATTCAATTATTTACACATGTTTAGTGTGTGTAAGCTGGGTAGGCCTCCGGAAACTCTTTTTTTCTCTGTGAATAACCTTTTTTAAAAGAACCAAGACAAATATAAGACAAGACGTCGGCGACGCATCCGGAAGACTATTCAGAGAGGGGGAGACGAGATAGCTCTTGCGTCACGTGACGATGAAAGAATAATAAGAAAAAGGCAAGTATAATAAACCGTGGAGGGAAAGGAGGAGAAGAAAAACCTGACTCACACACCTGTCTGAGTATATGCTGGCTGGCTGCTGGCCCTCTTCGTGAGGTAACGCCTCGAGTCCCCCTTTTTCCTTTAGTAGCCGAAGTGAAACCGTGACGGCAAGACGTGCACGCTCTGGCGTCCGTTTCTTATTATTATTATTTCTAGTTCACTACAAGTTGTTAGTATATAGTCAAGCAACAATTTTCTCTTAAATTGGATTACATTTTTTCAAAGGATTAATTCGTGATTATCCGCGCACATGATGGCGGGTAAGTTATTTGACCTCATTTTTTAGATAAATATTATTATGAGGGAACGTCAACGTCCTTGGGTGGATCGCGTTCAAGTCTCCTTCCACACCCTCGTGACCAAGTTAGGTTATATATAGAAATCAATCACGATCTAAATTTTTTGGCACACAACCTGTTGACAATCTTTATTTTTGCTCAATCCATCTTCCTACTTGGTTAAAAAAAACTGGAATTACTTTTGAAGATCCCGCCCATAATTTATTTTTAAAATATTCAAAAAAGAAGGAAGATGACATTTTTCTACCTGACATTTTTCTTATACTGATTGATCTCTCTCGGATGACTTCCTTCTGTTATTGTTTTGCTCCCCAACGGCCTTCAATCTTCTTCTTGTTTGTTATGTATATCGAAGAGACTCATCATCAAACCCCCCTATAATCATCTTGAAAGGAAGTGAGGTCTCTCTACGTCGAGGGGAGGAAACACAGAAGGGAGACACACTACTTGCTATTATTAAACTTCACCCTCCCTCTGTGTGAGGGACTCAAAAGAGCCCGCCATCTTATATTCCTACCTGTTGTAAATCCTTCTTTATTTTTAACACAGGTTACCGCACAGGCATGCTGCTGCGAACCATCTGCATCCTTTTGCTCATCACACAGGTGAGTTTTTTAAAATGACGTCATAGATCCTTGCTTTTAAGGGTTGCACCCACTCCAAAAGAAAAACCTTGAGTAACTTTACTGAGCGTGACTGTAAACGCTTCTTTTGCCCGTGGGGGTAAAACCATCTCTCACGCCCGAAGAATGTTGAATAGGGTTGCGCTCACGCTGGGATTCAAATGATGGATGATGAAACCTTGAAAAGAGATTAATTTTCTTATTATTAATCCGGCTTCCGGTTTTATTATTATTGTAGATATCCGCCGGATTCGGTCGGAAAACTCCGAGCAGCGGTAGAGGTCCCGGTCCAGGAGGAGGATCCTCTACTCAACAAGCTAAATCACTGACTCTTCCGGCTAGCAGTAGCGGAGTGAAGCGTCCGGCACCGTCCGCCCGCGCTGCCCCCGCTACCTCCGCTCCTGCTACTCCGGCAGTCCGTCAGTCCCCGAAACAGCCGCCAGAGATCTTCTTCCTTCACTTAGAAGAAGGATATTTCGGCTGTCAAGTGAACGAATCAACGGATGTGCTCCAACTGTACGACGTCTCTAAGCTGTGCGATGGTCAGCCGGATTGCTACCGGGGATCCGACGAAGACCGGATTAAACTCAAATGCACAGGTATGTAGATATTTATAATTTGGCATACTTCCGGGGATTATCCGGTGCGGATAACATGTTGTGGTTGGGCTAATCACGGAGAAAAGTGTGTCAAATGGTCGTCGCCACGAGCAGCACGTTCCAATTCGTGAGTCGGCGGCGGCGGCCGCAAGGAATATTGTGTCTGCTTTCCCCTATTTTTTCTTCTTAAAATTCCGTAACTAACTAAAACCCACATTTTCTTATTATAAATCAGCGGACTGCGTGCTGACCCAAGGAGCAAAATGCCAGAATGGCGCTTGCCTGGATCACGAATGTCACTGTAACGATGGATACGGCGGATGCGGATGCTCTAATACAGGTAAATCAATTTTCAAAATATCTCAAAATTTATTTTTTCTAATTTAAATGAATTATATTAGATGAGAACGAGTGCAAGTATCGGCCGTGTGACGTATTCGCTCACTGCACCAACACGCTGGGCAGCTTCTTTTGTACCTGTTTTCCGGGATACGAAGGAAACGGATTTTCGTGCACAGGTAATGATTTTTATTATATTAAGTAAACGGGGATTTCATAAATCCGCCTTTTAAGGGTTTCTGCTTCAAAAAGTTTTGTGTGAGCCATAATGGCAAGGCCATCAGTACCTCCCCGTTCATTTTACGCAATCAAAAAGGAGCGGTAAAAAACTAGACGAAGTTGAACAGCAAGTGATGACCTTCGTGGCTCTTTTTACAGAATTACAAGGCCAGCAGCAGATGATATATATATTGAATTTATAGCCACACCTGAGTAAACATTTTAAAAATCCCGCCCGGAAGAAGAATGTAGTAGTACATCTTTGCGGTGTATGATGATGATCATGGGATAATGCTCAATCAGATTCTCATCATCATCATCATCCTCTCAAAGATGGCCGCTTAAAAAAGGTGAATGTCCCTGGGACGTTCAACTGCTTCTATAGCGTGACCAGCGTGAAAGAGAAAGGTCCGCAAAAAAACATGGTGATGACCAAATGTCGCGCATCTACTTTTTACTCAAAAGAGAGCGGCTGTTGAACCCTCATCTTAATCAATCTGGTTCTACAACTCTGTACATAAATATAAGAAACAATCTTACTCCGCCCTCTAGTAATTATATAAGTTATTAGCGTGGGTGTTTTTTCAATAGATTATTACACTTTCACTTTTTCTTATTTTTGGTCAGTACCTTATCTGGATTTTTGCATCATATATGCGGCCTTTCACCTGAAGAAAAATCCCTTTTTGGTGTTCCCCATTGAAAAAGCTTTAGAAAACTGTGCGCTTAGTTTATGCCGGATGATGATGTGCTATGTAGAAAGCTGTGCTAGGTTCCTTCTTTTTCCATATAAGGTGCAAAAGAGTCAGCAAGAAGAAGAAGAAGAAGACGGGCGTGTACTATTGACCCACTTTCTTTCTTCTTCTTCTTCCCTCTCGGCCTGTGCCAGTTTCCTCCTATCGTTGTATAATATTAACCAACCCAGCTGGTTCGATCTGGATGGATTTGACCCCTTTGAATGCTCAGACTAGGATCGATCCTTGTTAATACTCATTCTAAATGATGTGATTCATCTTAAAATAGATGTGGACGAATGCAAGGATCCGGCAGTGGCGGCCAAATGCGGCGAGAATGCGGAATGCTGTAACCTACCAGCAAGTTACGAGTGCCGCTGCAAAGCCGGTTTCCAAGGCGACGCCAATTCCAAATGTTCTGGTACGTATTATTTCGTGACACGAATTGTTTTCGCACGTAGTCACACACTTATCTTGATTATTACTACATACGGCCTGAATTCAAGTACTACCGGATTCAAATGAGGTCATTTAACTAAACTCAAATTAAAAACTTGATTAATATGTATATCTAGATATTGATGAGTGCCAAAATCCTTCAGCTTGCGGCGATAAAGCCGTGTGCCAAAACACGCCCGGCAATTACACGTGCGTCTGCCCGCCAGGCTATGCTGGAAATCCTTACAATGGCGTAAGTTATTCAATATCATTAAAGAGAAAGTTTAAAAAAGCACCACTCAATTTATATGACTTTATAGTGCGCTGACGTTGATGAGTGTGAACTTGGAAATGCGTGCGGATCTAACAGCCTCTGCCGGAATACGGATGGTGGATATACGTGCTCCTGTCCGGCCGGATTCACCGGTGATCCCAAAGTCGCTTGTATCGATATCGACGAGTGCGCACCGGGCCGCAATGGTGATGGACCTTCCGTCTGTGGTCGTAGTGCTCTATGCGACAATCTGCCCGGATCTTACAGATGCCAGTGCCCAGCTGGATTCAAGGGCGACCCCAAAGTCGGTTGTGAAGGTATGTAATCAATGGGCGCCAATCAGTCTATCCAATTAGGCCGCCGACATTCTTTTTCTCAAAGTGCAATTTCTTGAAAGCGGTTATAATCAGCCATGACCAAATTGTTTCCTTTTTCCTTATTTTCAAATGTAGACGTCAACGAATGTCTGAGTAATCCCTGCGGCGCCAATGCGACCTGCTCTGATACACCTGGAAGCTTCAGCTGCTCCTGCAGAGAGGATTACACTGGAGATCCTTATCGAGGATGCGTTGGTAAGTCAAAATAGTAAAACTAGGCCATCGGGGAAAAGTAGTATACTAACTCTTTCTCTCTGTCTTTAGACATTGATGAATGTTCCGTTTTGACGAATCCTTGTGGGAAGTCGGCCATATGTCAGAACGCCGTTCCAGGTTATAACTGCGCCTGCCCTCGCGGATATGCCGGTCAACCCAATCCCGAAGTGGCTTGTGAACAAGTATGTATACAAATAAACTTTCTCTGAATTTATTTATTTACTTTTTCCTATCATATATAGGTTGACGTCGCGACGGAATGCGTTGGCAATTTCGACTGCATCAATAATGCGGAATGCAGGGATCGACAGTGCTCCTGTATAGCTGGATTCCAACCTCAAGGTGCCGTCTGTGAGGATATCGACGAGTGCCTCACCCAACCATGTGGACCAAGATCCGTCTGCACCAATCTAGCAGGCAGTTATCGGTGTGAATGTGAGCCAGGACTTGTCGGCAAACCTCCCACCACACCCTGCAAAGGTATGTCAAATCCTTTCTTTTATGATGATTATTCCGGCAAGACAATTTAAATTTTAAACATCCGGGCAGCGGTTGTCCACCTCGAAAAAAAACAGTGGTCATTGATACTAATCTAAGTTTTTTTTTATGACTTTTAAAGCGCCTTGCGAAGGTGTCAAGTGCGGGAGTCACGCCAGTTGCAAGACAACTGGAGACGAAGCTTTCTGCATCTGTGACGACGGCTGGACTTACGATCCGGCTAATATTACGGCCGGATGTCAAGGTACATTATAACATCTGTTACGCTTCAGTAAAGGATGTTGTTGCTGTAATACAACTTATTATTATTATATAGATATCGACGAATGCGACCTCGCCCAGGGGCTCCAAAGTCGTTGTGGAGAAGGGGCTATTTGTAGTAACACGGCCGGTAGTTTTAGCTGCTCATGCCCGCCGGGCTTTACCGGCAACCCGACCGCCAGATGCTCAGGTACATACGTAACTTTCAAAACACCTTTTTTTTTCTTCTAAAGACGATAAATCGTCCACACCCCATTGAATAAGGGGGACGCCTTTAACAGAGAAGGGAAGTGACAAGTTGGTATTAGCGATGCTTATCCCTACTAGCTCTGCTGACCGCAAAAGGCCTTAACAGCCCCGTCTCAAGGTTATTATGTAACTCTTTTGTTTTTGGTTCTTACAGATATCGATGAATGTCAGCGACCGGATGCTTGCGGAATGAATGCACTTTGCACCAATACTATAGGCTCTTATTCTTGTTCATGCCCAGCCGGAACTACGCCTATGCCGGACGCAAAGACGAAATGTATCTCTATCAGCCGGTGTGCTCTAGATGACGACTGTCCTGGCAACTCTGTATGTGAAAATAAGAAAGATTGTAAATGTCCAGTACCCAATATCGGCCCAGATTGTCGACGTAGGTTTTTCTTTTTAAAATTCCGATGGATTAAGATTTAAATTTAAATTTATTATATAATAGATCCTTGCGATGACATCAAATGCCAATCGAATCAAGAATGTATGCTGACTGGAACTGTTGCCAAATGTATGTGCTCTACTGGATTCACAGCTGGACCAAGAGGCGGATGCGTTGACATCGACGAGTGCTCCGCTGGACAGAAACCTTGCGCTTCCGGAGCTGTTTGCCGTAACGAACCCGGCAAATTCGTATGTGAATGTCCATCAGGATTCGAAGGTGATCCATACAAATCTGGATGCGTTCAAAGAGCTACAGCTCCTCCTGGATGTACCCAAAAGAATCCTTGTCCAGCCGGTGAGGTGTGCGTTCCAACTGGATCTAAACAATCCGTCTGCGCCTGCGCTCGAGGATGGGTCCGTGATACAACCACTGGACTCTGTCGGGATGTCAACGAATGTCTCGAATCTCCAGCTGATCGACCTGCATGCGGCTTCCGGGCCATCTGTAAAAACCTTGCCCGGTAGCTACGATTGCTTCCTGCCCACCCAACTTGCAAGGAAATCCGTTCCAGAGTTGCGACAAGTGCGACAGTGAAGAGTGCCGCTGTCAGCCTCCCCTATCAGATCGTCGCCGGAGCTTGCCTCCTCGCCGGATGCGCTGGAGGTGCTCTCAAGTGTCCTTCATGGAGCTGAATGTGTCTCTGTGACCGGTGGAGTGAGCTACTGCGCCTGTCCGACTGGATACAGACCGAAACCGGACTGGATCCTGCGAAGATGTCGACGAGTGTGCTTCATCCTATCGAAGGTGGAGCTTCACCTTGCGGTTTTGGAGCTGTCTGCATCAACAGACCTGGACGGTTTCGAGTGTCCGCTGTCCGGATAACATGGCTGGTGAACCTTATAAGGGCATCTGTGCTCCATCTCAGGTATGTGTATAGAAACGTAACCCTTTTGTTTAACTATTTAATGTCACTATAAATCAGCTGAAATGACTCATATATGACGTCCATAGAAATTCTTCAAGGATCTTTTTTATGATTTATATAGGTGCGCTGCGTTGCAGATTCTGAATGCGGTACGAATCAGCGGTGCGTCCAGCCCGGTGAGTGCGTCTGTCCGCCGCCATACTACTTGGATACCGAAGATGGAAACAAGTGCAAAAGTCCTTGTGAACGTACACGCTTGCGGAGTCAACGCCAAGTGCACACCGAGCGATCCTCCCAAGTGCATGTGTGAACCGGGTCATACTGGAAATCCTACTTTAGGCTGCTCGGATATTGATGAGTGTAGGGACAATCCTTGCGCTCCTGGAGCTCAGTGTATCAACGAGAATGGTGGATTCAAGTGCCGATGTCCTTCTGGATTACTTGGCGACGCCTATCAAGTGAGTGAAACTTTCTAATCTTACTAAGAATTGATTGCGTCGAGTTCCGCAACTTTTTTTTTTGTCACTTGAGAAAAAAAAATAACTTTCTCTTTAAAAAAAGAGGATTTTTGTTTGTTTGTTTGTTTTTGGCACTGGGTTCTATAAGAAACTGGTGATTGTCCGTCCTTGAAGCAAAGTAGATTTATAGTCAAGATAAGGATCGATTACTTCAGAATAAGGGAAAGGATTTTCTAAGACGTTTTTTCAAATTCATTTTAGGATGGATGCAAAGGTGAAGCCCGATCAGAGTGCAATGTGGATAAAGATTGCGACGCCCAGCTCGCTTGTGTCCAAGGAAGTTGCGTCAATCCTTGTCAATCTCTACCGTGTGGATGCCAACGCCTATTGCGAGCCGGAAGAACACGCCGCTTGGTGTCGCTGCTCACCAGGCTTCAAAGAAGACAAGAAAACCGGTGCCTGTGTTTCTCTCTGCGCTGGAGTTAGCTGTGGTGAGAACGGCCAGTGCGTCGTCTCATCCGCCGCTTCCGCCGAAACCACTTGCGCCTGTCTCGATGGATTCAACGGTAATCCGTTCCCTGGTGGATCCTGTCTTCCGGATGTTTGTTCCGCCACCGTCCCTTGTCAAGAGCCACAGGTAAACTATTTTTCTTTTTTTAGTTCTTAAAGAATTTTGCTGATTCCATTTCCTTTTAGGTTTGCGTTTCCGGCCGCTGTAAGGAGCGCTGTGAGGGTATTACGTGCGGAGTTGGAGCCAAGTGCGACAAAGCGACCAACAAGTGCGTCTGCCTGCCCTTCTTCGTTGGCCTTCCGGATTTGCTCTGCGTTCCACCCGTCGTCCCGCCGATCTGTTCACCACCTTGTGGCAAGAGTGCCCATTGTGAATACGGTCAACCTAACCGGTGCGTTTGCGATTCTGGCTACTCTGGAAATCCTTACGAATCTTGCGGAGCTCAAGCGAGAACTTGCGATGCGACAAAGTGCGGGGCTAATGCGGAATGCCGTGATGGACCTAATCCGTGTCGATTGCGTCTGTCCTGTTGGCTTCCAAGGCAATCCCTTACGTCGGTTGCGAAGGTAAATTTGTATTTAATCTGACTTTAAAGTTTAAATTAATAAAATTTCTTATTATTCAATAGATATTAACGAATGTATCGGAGCTGCTTGTGGAGCTAACGCCATCTGTATCAACACTCCTGGAAGCTACGACTGTCGCTGTCAAGATGGTTTTGGTGGAAATCCATTCATGATGTGCATGCCCGGAAGAACTCCTGCCAAACCTGAAACTCCATTTGTTACCGATCCTTGCTCTAAAGTCACCTGCGGCCCCAACTCCTGCTTGCCGGGATGGCAAATGCCTCTGTCTACCTGGATTTTCTGGCTCTCCATGCGCCGTACCGTCCTGCCGAAACGATCTAGACTGTAAGACGGATGAGATCTGTCTACCAGTCGGTGGTGGACGACGCTGCTTGGACGCTTGCTCCCGAGATCAGTGCGGACCGAACGCCGTCTGCTTGGCAAACGCTCACAAAGCAAACTGTATCTGCCGTGATGGATTCCAAGGAAATCCCAACGATCTATCTGTCGGATGCAGACCTGGAACAGGCCCAGAGGACAAATGCGGAAGAGATGATGACTGTCCTGGTACAACCGTTTGCGGGAAGAATGTGGATGGTCTCCGTGCTTGTGTCGATCCTTGCCTCTCTTTCACTTGTGGTCAAGGAGAAACTTGCAAAGTTCAGAACAACAAACCATTCTGCGAGTGCCTCACCAGTTTTGTGAGGAATCCATCCAGCGGAATTTGCGAGAAACCTGGACGTAAGCATTTCTTTTTTAAATCAAAGTTTCAAGAATTGATTTTAATTCTTTTTTTTTCTATGTAGTACCGGATTGTGTTACAAATAGTGATTGCCGACCGGATTCTACCTGCCGACCAGACGTCCTAGGTGTGCGCAAATGTACATCAGTTTGCACCGGTTATACCTGCCCTCCGAACTCTGACTGCCGCGCATCCGCTCACGTCGGCCAGTGCGTCTGCCGAGCTGGATTTACCGGCAACGCCAATGACCGTAATGGATGCAGACCCGTCCCCAAAGATCAGTGCCAGACGGACGCCCAATGTCCGGATAACTCTAAATGCCAAGCCAATCCATCTACCGGAGTTCGATCTTGCTCTCCGGCCTGCGCTACTGTCCGTTGTGGTCCTGGAGCAGTCTGCGTCGCCAATAATCACGCTGCCAAATGCTCTTGTCCAACCACAGGCCGTTACGCTCCTGGTGATCCTGCCACTCAGGGTTGCCGGAGCGCTCAATGTCTTGCTAATACGGACTGCCCTTCCACTCACACCTGTGACCAATCCAGCTACACTTGCAAACCCGTCTGCGTTCAGAACAGCTGCGGAAAGAACGCCATCTGCTTGGCGGAGAACCACATGGCCATGTGCTCCTGTCCGGCTGGTTACGAAGCCAATCCTCATCCAGAGGTTGAATGTATCCGAGTGGATCTCTGCGCCTTCTCAACCTTGTCACGCATCCGCTTTTTGTACTCCTCAAGCTGGACGGGCCGTTTGTGCTTGCCCATCTGATAGGATTGGAGATCCTTACAAGACTGGTTGCAGAGGCGAACGGAACTTGCCCACTCGGCAACTCCTGACTGCCCAGTCTGAAGCAGTTTGTCCTTGACGGACGTTGCTAGCTGATCCTTGCGATGCTGGCCTTTGTGGACCTAACGCTCAATGCAGGACTCTAAACCATTCACCAGTTTGCTCCTGTCTGCCTGGCTTCAACCCAAATCCTACAGCTGATCGTGGCTGCGTTCGCCGACCGGTAAGCTGCCGATCCTGAAGCAGACTGTGCGGGCAACCCTTGTCTCAACGGCCAGTGTAAGGCGGTGTGCCGAAACGCCGCTGACTGCGCTCAAGGAGAGCGTTGTGCGGGAAATATGTGCCAAGTGGCCTGTCTTGGTCACGAACAGTGCCCCATCGGTCAAGCCTGCGTTTCTGGTTATTGTACAGCCGGTTGTAGAGTTCAAGACGGACTGTCCTATCAATCAGGATTGTTTGAATCACCGTTGCGAGAATCCTTGTCAACGTGAAGGAGTTTGCGGACCCAACGCCCAATGCCGCGTTATTGACCGTACTGCCCAATGCGCCTGCCCACCTGGTTTTACGGGTGGACCAACTGCCCAGCAAGGATGTATGCGGAATCCCGTCTACTGCCAATCCAACACACCCTGCCCGGCAGGAATGACGTGCCAATCTGGCCGTTGTTATCCTAGCTGCCGAGATTCCGGCAACTGTGCCGGCGGAGAACGCTGTCTAACCGGTCAATGTGTCAAAGTCTGCTACACAGATAACAACTGCTTGTCTGGAGAAGTCTGTATAGATGGCGGATGCCGGCCCGGATGTCGTTCAGACACTGACTGCTCTCAATCGAGTCAGTGCGTCAACAGCCAATGCCGCTGCGCTCAGGGCTACCAAGCCGGTCCTAACTGGCTTGTATCGATATCGACGAATGCAAAGTAGGTCGTCCTCCTTGCCACCAGTCTGCTCAGTGCGTCAACACACCTGGATCCTTCAGGCTGTAATTGTCCGTGAAGGAACTGTTGGAGATCCTTATGGGGAACCTGGTTGTGTCGCTCCCAATCAGTGCAAGAACAACGCTGGATGTCCTGATCAGCTGGCTTGCATCTCTAGAACTCCTGGAGGACCTAAAATGTGTTCCGATCCTTGCGCTTCCACCACCTGCGGTCGTAATGCTCAGTGCACGGCCATCGATCACCAAGGCCTTCTTGTTCCTGTCCGGATAACACTCGTGGTGACCCAACAGGACTCTAAATTGGGCTGCTTCCGAGTAGATTGTATTCGAAAACGATGATTGTCCTTCAGACCGATCCTGCGATAAATTGAACTACAAATGTTACAACCCTTGCGAGCGGATGGACTGCTACAACGGCGTCTGTCAAGTGAAGAACCGGAAGGCCATCTGCCAATGCGCTCCAGGATTCCGATCCACGCCGGATAACAAGTGCGTTGACGTGGATGAATGTAGTTCTGTCACCAATCCTTGTCATCCAACTGCCCAATGCCGAAACACACCTGGTAACTTCCAGTGCACCTGTCCGGCTGGTCTTGTCGGAGAACCTTACAAGGGAGGATGCAAACGGCCTGGCTCAGTGTGCAACTGACTCCGACTGCCCACTCACAGCTTCTTGTATTGGAGGAGTCTGTAAGGATCCTTGCTCTTTACCTGGAGCCTGCGGGACTAACTCGGAATGTACCTGTCGAAAATCATGCTCCACTCTGTCGCTGTGCTTTCCAGACTACTGGCGATCCTAAAGTTGGATGCAACGTCTTGCAATGCGTCGATTCATCCGACTTGCAGTTCCAAAGAGACTTGCGTCAATAACAAGTGTGTTGATGCTTGTGCGGCCTCAAAGACCTGTGGACCCAATAGCTCCTGCAAATCTTCCAATCACCGTAAGTTTTTTATCCTTACAAATTCCTTTGAAACTCTTTTAACTTATATTTTTAAATACAGGAGCTGTTTGTGAATGTAAAGCGGGATTCACTGGAGATGCTTATCAAGGCTGCGTTAACTTGATCCAATGTACATCGGAATCCCAGTGCCCGGCATCTATGAATTGCGTTGCAGGATCGTGCGTCTCACGCTGTACCAGTAGCCGAGACTGCCTTCCATCCCAGCAGTGTATCGAAGGGAAATGCCGGCCTGCTTGCTCTGATAATTCTCAATGTCCTCGAGGAATGGCCTGCTCAAACAGCGTCTGCATTCAAGAAGTCCGCTGCCGTTCGGATCAGGAGTGCGGAGATGGAGAGAGCTGTCTCAAAGCGGACAATGGAAAAGTGGAATGTAGAAATCCTTGTCAAGGAGCTATTCTGTGCGGCCGCAATGCTGAATGTTCCGTTGTAAACCGCCAAGCTGTTTGTACTTGCAAAACTGGATTCTTCGGAAATCCTCAGGATGACAAGATCGGATGTATCAGGATCGAATGTTCTAAAGACTCTGAATGTTCTGCTGATAAACGCTGTCACGAAAATCGATGCAAGATCGCCTGCATGGTCGATAACGCTTGTGGTAAGTTTTATATTATATCTTTATAAGTGTTTTCTTATTTAACCTTTTTTTTATACATAAATTTTTAGGTAAGAATACTCTGTGCTTCTCTGAACGACACACTTCCGTCTGTAAGTGTCAGCCTGGATTCACCGGTGATACTAAAACTGGATGTACTCCAATTGATTACTGCTCTCAGACTCCATGCGCAGCTGGAGCCCGATTGCGATAATACCCGCGGCTCTTATAAATGCACATGTCCCGCCGGAACTGTCGGAGAACCTTACAAGTAATATTAAAATCTAATAAACTTAGCAGAATAAATAACTTTAAAACTTTATTTTCAGGGAGGGATGTCAAAATCCAGTGGAATGTCGTGCTGATGCCGATTGCCCACCTTCGACAGTTTGCGGTCAAGAACGTGGTAAACCAAAATGTGTCAACGTCTGCGCTGGTTTCAATTGTGGCGGCAACGCTGATTGCTCAGCTGTAAACCGGAAAGCCACATGTACTTGTCGCCAAGGTTATGAAGGAAACCCAGTGACCGGTTGCACCCGCCGGCCGGTTACATGCCGCTCACAGACGGACTGCCCAGCCAACACCTACTGCTACAATAGCATCTGCAAACCAGCCTGCCAATCCGACTCTGAATGCTTGGATACCGAGACCTGCTTCCGTGGCCAATGCGCCGATCCTTGTACTGTCGGAAAATGTGGTCTAAACGCCATCTGCCGATCAGAGAACCATCAAAGGGTCTGCTCCTGCACAGCAGGTTTCACTGGAACGGCTTCCACCGAATGTATCCGCATCCCAACAGCCTGCCAGAGGGACGGAGAATGTGAATCAGGACTACGCTGTCAGGAAGGTCGCTGCATTCCGGGCTGCTCGTCTGATACTCAGTGCGCTCTCAACGAGAAGTGCGTCAACAAGTTGTGCATGCTCACTTGCTCGGTAGATAACGACTGTTTCCTCAGCCACATTTGCTTGAAAGGAATGTGCAACATCGGATGTCGCCGGAATGAGGATTGTTCCACGGACGAAGCTTGCATCAACAGCCGCTGTAAAGATCCTTGCAGTGGACCAGCTGTTTGCGGCCCCAACGCTCTTTGTAATTCCGTCAACCAACGAGCTCAGTGTACCTGTCCGACCGGTTTCCTCGCCTATCCGACTGCCAATGTTGCCTGCGTTCGCTGAACCGAGCCCCTGTACGGGCACTAAGAGCTGCGCTCCAGGATTCGTCTGCCAGAGCTCCGTTTGTCGACCACTGTGCACAGCTGATACCCAATGTCTGGTCAACGAGCGTTGCAGTCAAGGAATGTGCGTACCCGTCTGTCGTTTGGATACCGACTGCACCAGCGGAGAGATCTGCTCAATGGGAATGTGCAAACCTGGCTGCCGTGCTGATTCTGATTGCCAATCTACTCAGTCCTGCTTGAATAACCAGTGCGTAGGTGTCTGCGACTCTCCAGCTGCTTGCGGTACCAACGCGAAATGCAAAGGAGTTGACCATCGCGCCCAGTGCACCTGTCTGGAAGGACTGGTCGGGAACGCCAAAGTGGCCTGTCGCTATCCACCATCTACATGCACGGCCGCAACGGAATGTCTATCCAACCAGAAATGTATCGGAGGAATGTGCCGTCCTGGATGTGCCAACGATCAGGGCTGTCTCTCTGATTCACGTTGTATCGATGGAACCTGTAGCCCAATTTGTAACAGCGATGCTTACTGCGATCGAGGCTCCATCTGTATTGACCGTGTTTGCAAAGTTGGATGCCGTAATGATGACAACTGCCCAGCCAATCAAGCTTGTATCAACAACAAGTGCTCAGGTAAGAAACTAATCATTTCATTTTCGATTACATAAAGATATGCTTAATCCTGATCCTTTAAACAGATCCCTGTCGAGTACCAAACGTTTGCGGTAACTGCGCTGTCTGCGAAGTAATCAACCACGCAGCACAGTGTAGCTGTCCGGCTGGTTCTCTCGGTAATCCTAAAGTAGGCTGCTCCTTAACTCCAACGAGGTGCGGTTCATCGACGGACTGTCTAACCGCCGGCGGAGGACAATGTACTGCCGGTTTCTGCTCCAAGGCTTGCACAAAAAGTGCAGATTGCAGCTGCGGAGCTACCTGTCAACAAGGCCGCTGCCGATTCAAGTGCTCAACGGATAGTCAGTGCCCAACTGGTCAACTCTGCAGAACGGGAATTTGTGCGGCTGGATGTACAACCAACTCGGATTGCTCCGTGGATCAAGCCTGCGTCAACGGTCAATGCGCTAATCCTTGTGCTTCTGCCGGAGCTTGCGGTAAAAGTGCCGAATGTCGCGTATCAGATCATCTACCCGTTTGCCTCTGCCCATCCGGTTTTGGTGGAAATCCTTCCGTTCAATGTCAGAAGAACGAATGTGAAGCTGACAAAGATTGTGGAGCGGATAAGAGCTGCCAGAACGGCCGCTGCATCATTCCCTGTTTGGAACCAAACGTTTGCGGCAAGAACGCAATGTGCCGAGTCGTCACTCATCGTGCCAGCTGTCTCTGCCCACCTGGTTTCTACGGCAACGCTCAAACTGAATGCAAACAAGGTATATTTTAATTAATTTAATTTTGATAAATTAAGGCTTAGAAAATAATTTTCTACAGATGTAAACGAATGTCTGACATACCCTTGTGGAGCAAACGCCTTGTGTACCGATACGGTGGGAAGCTTCACTTGCACATGCCAACCTGGCTGTGTTGGAGATGCAAAGAAGGGCTGCATCTGTACAGCACCATCCATCGATCCTTGCGCTGATTCTGGTTGCGGAACCAACGCTAATTGCCGAGTGGAGGGCAACCAACCAGTTTGCTTCTGTCCGCCTAGTTATCCATCAGGAAATCCTCGGGTCGAATGTAAGATTTATTTAGAGGCATTTTCTCGACAGCTCTTTTTAATAATCGGTTTATTGTTAGGTACTGTGGAACCGCGTTCACCGGACTGCCAAACGGAAGGCTGCGGAAAAGGAGCCACTTGCGCTCTCGAAGGAAGCGTTTACTCCTGCCGCTGTCTACCAGGTCTAAGAGGAGATCCTAACGTACTCTGCAGCACAGGTAAGAACCTCATTTTGTCCATAAAAATAAATCTAATTAACCTAAAAAGAATAAATTTGAATTTGGGCATGTGCATTTACGGGTTCGGACTGAAAAAAAGTAGATAGTCGTTTTAACATAATGTATTTTAGTTGAATGTTGTCACATTGATATATAATATTGCACGTGTAATTAAGAATAATGTAGAACTCAATTCTTATCGTTTTCTGTCATTTCCAATCCTTTTTTTCGTGCGTTATTAACCTCGATCCTCCAAATGAAATCCTGGAAACGTGAATCGTTGTATAGATCAAACCTGCTCGTTCGATACCGACTGCGCCACAGACAAATCTTGCATCGACAAGCAGTGTCAAGATCCTTGCTCAATCCGCGGTGCTTGCGGAATGAACGCTCTGTGCCAAGTCGTGATTCACAAAGCCCGCTGCTCCTGCCCTCAGTGCTACATCGGCCGAGCTTCTGTCAAGTGCTCACCGGATCCTAAGTGCGCTACTGCCACCACTCAGAGACCTCCTGCGGGCCTCGTTACTACACCTTCACCGTCCACAGAGAAACCTACGGCCGTCTGTTTGAGGGACACGCAATGTACCACCAATCACGCGTGCAATACTCAAGTGGGAGCTTGCGCTGATCCTTGTGAATTCAAGAATATCCAGTGTGACCAAGGAAAGAGGTGTGAAGTCCGTCGCCACCGGCCTGTTTGCGTCTGTAAGCACGGCTTCGTCATCAGCGAGACGGGCGAGATGAGCTGTGGTCCCAGCCCGATCGAATGCCGAGTGGACGACGAATGTGCCAGTAATACGGCCTGCATTTCCAGTCGCTGCGTGAGTCCCTGTGCAGGATCGAGAAATCCTTGCGCCTCATCACCCGGAAAGACCTGTCAAGTCCTGGATCACAAGGCAGTCTGCGTATGCTTGGATGATTGTCAAGCTAGCGTTTCCATCTGCTTGCGGGATCGTGGATGCCCAGTCAACATGGCCTGCGTCAATTATCAATGCAAGAATCCTTGCGAAAATTTCAGTTGTCCGGATAATCGACCCTGTTACGTGGAAGATCACAAAGCAGTCTGCAAATTCTGCCCACCTGGATTCGTCGTGAGTCCCCAATACGGATGCGTTCAAGGTATATAAGCGGGAATATCCAAGAGACAGACGATTCACGACATTCATACAGCGCAAAAAGACTATCGACTTAAATTACCGGATTATTGAGAACTGAATCTTGAAAAAAAATCTTTCCTTATATATTTTTATTTCTTGACGAAGACTGTCGACTATTTTTTTGTGATTGTTCTCACAAGTAGAGCTTCATTGAAAGTAGAATTTAACTCACAATATTTTGAAATTAACATTTTGAGAATTAAAATTGACTGCTTTCTAACAACTAATTGACCGTGTTTAATCATTAAACAAATACTAACCAAACAACTTGGGATGGAAATTGGTTCATTCATTTGTGAAATTCAAACTAATTTTTATCGTTTTATTACCTGTAACTATTTAGCCATTGGATGCAGAGCAGATTCAGATTGCCCAGGCAAACAATCTTGCGTTAACGGACGATGTGACGAGCCGGCCGCACCTAAAGAACCGGTACCGGTTGTGGGTGAATGTCCACCATGTAAAGCTCACGAGGAGTGCGACCAAGCTACTCTCACCTGCTTCCCCGGTAAGTTTCTTTTTACTTATTTGCATCTATTTGGGCTTGTAAATATAATTCACTGTGCACGCTCTCGATTTTGTTTAAAAAATGATCAATTATCTAGAAAAATTGGTTTGCATGACACCATAAATTCAGTAGAACTTTGGAATACTAATCAATCAATGGTGTATTTAAGTATTTAAAATCAAGTATCAATACCCAGTTGTGTTTTAAATATACCTATATACCCTCCGATCATATAATTATTGGTGGACTTGAAATGAAATGTTATATAAAATTACGCATGGATACGCGTCAATGGATGCAGGACCCATTTCGGTCTTGACGGAAAAGCCGCCTAAGCCGATTGAAGAGCCATCCATCAGTATTCCGGGAATAGTGCCAATCAGTCCAAAACCCCCTGGTTACCCATCTGTAGCCCCACCTGTTCCAGGTTTCACTTATCCACCCTCTAGTCCGGTTGGAGTAGTCACTCAACCAACTCCTACCAGACCAGGTTACGCTCCTGCTACCACTCCACAAGTTCCATTTACCTATCCACCCACACCACCTACTGAGCCCGTTGTAGAAGAAGTGACTGTACCACCAACAGTACCTTCGATCCCTCCTGGAGTTGTTACCACCATTCCCTTAGTACCCGTTGGTACACAGCCAACTACTCCGGGCACTCCACCAATCATTGGGGTTGAAATTGAAACCACCACTTCTAAACCCGGTATCCCATCAGTTACACCTACCTATCCTACGGTAACCGAGATTCCACCTACTGCCGTAACTCCCGAGGGAGGATTACCTCCGGTGACTGAAAACACCTCAACTCCACCAACAGCTCCCATCGTCGTAGATCTTGGAACTACTCCCTCTGTAACGGGAAAACCACCAGCGACTCCTAGCTATCCACCTCCACCAGGGTTCCCTCCAGTCGCAGTTACAACTGAGCCGGGTTCTCCTGTTACAGAAAGACCTATTCCTCCTTCGACTGCTCCCATCGTTGTAGACGTCGATGAAACAACAGCTCCTCCATTCGTCACTCCAGCCCCTCCACAAACTATTACGAATCCTCCACCTATTCCTCCTGTTGCTGTAACATCTGGGCCCGGTTTACCACCTAATTACGGAGCGCCCCAGTCGTCCCCCGACCGAAACGGTTGTTGTCGATGTCGATGAAACAACTGCCCGTCCAATTGTCACTCCGATCCCTCCACAAGATATTACAAATCCATCCACATATTCCTCCAGTTGCTGTACATCTGGGCCCGGTTTACCACCAATTACGGAGCGCCCCAGTCGTCCCCCGACCGAAACGGTTGTTGTCGATGTCGATGAAACAACTGCCCGTCCAATTGTCACTCCGGCTCCTCTTCCACCTATTACGAATCCACCAGCTATTCCCCCTTCTGCTGTAACGGACAGTCCTCCAGTTCCTACTCCACAAGTTACAACTATACCCTATCCTCCTTCAATACCTATTTCTACCGAGACTCCTCGGCCTCCTCCTACAGCAACACCTTCACCCACTCCTCCTTCAGGTCCACCCACTAGCGCTGTTGAGGCTGAAACTGAAAAACCTGGTTATCCAGCTCCTATTACTGAAACACCGAGCACACCAGTTAAACCTCAAGTGGACGCTGTTATAACTGAAGCTGAGCCATCAACTCCGAGACCGGTAGTCACTTATCCACCTGTTTCGAATCCACCTCAAATACCAGCTGAGGCAGAGACTCCACCTAAACCACCCTCTCCTATTCCACAGCCACCTTCTCCATCAAATCCACCTACATCACCCGTGCTTGCCGAAACTCCCAAGCCACCACAACCACCCGAAATACCTTATCCTCCTGCACCTCCCTCTATTCCTGCTCTTCCACCTGTAACAGCTACTCCATCACCTCCTCCATCTCCTGTCACATCTATCCGACCCCCGCCAACTATTGAACCCGTTGTTGTAGAGACTGAAGCGACTCCAGGTTATTCAGCTTCTACACCTCGACCACCTGCTATCGTTACCCAACCTACCTTGCCAGCAGTGGCTGAAACCTCCCGTCCTGGTTACCCTTCACCAACAAATCCTCCTGCTATATCGACTCCTGCTCCCGCTGTTGCCGTCGTCGCTGAAACGCCTTCACCATCCACTTCAAAACCAATTACTAGCCCTCCCTCATTTTCGGGTCCTCCAAGCTCAGAACCGATTGCAGAAACTTCTCCAGCGTATCCTCCTTCACCTACCCCACTTCCTCCATCGATTTCAAATCCTCCTGGTATTCCTGCTATTGCAGAAACTCCTCAACCCACTCCAAAACCTGATATTTCTTATCCTTCTTACCCAGGTCCTTCGCCCTCTCCTCCTGATTCTGTTACTTCTGCTCCTTACCCACCACCTGTTACAACAATCAAACCTTATCCACCCCCCACTGAACCAGTTATTGCTGAACCTGGTACCACCCCAGATTACCCTGCCCCTGCATCAAAACCACCTCACATTCCAACACCTCCTCCTCTTTCACCAATAGCAGAAACCTCTCAACCTGGTTACCCTTCACCTACCAAACCACCTTCATTATCAACTCCTGCTCCTGCCGTTCCTGTTGTCGCCGAATCGCCTTCACCATCAACTTATAGACCGACTAGCCGTCCACCTTCTGTTATCGGTCCTCCTAGCTTAGAACCAATTGCGGAAACCTCTCCGGGCTATCCTCCAGGACCTGCCACCCTATCTCCATCCATCTCCAATCCTCCCACCGTCCCAGTGATTGGTGAAACACCAGCTCCACCAACGACAAAACCTGAAATTCCTTATCCTCCTCCACCCAGCGTATCACCCTATCCACCTCAATCAGTAACGCCTTCGCCATCACCTCCAGCTGGTACAACCTCTAGGCCTATACCACCCACTGAGCCCGTAGTCGCCGAACCTGGAGTGACTCCAGACTACCCAGCGGTAACTCCACGCCCACCCTCAATATCACCTCCTCCATTTCTACCACCAGTAGCTGAGACACCCAAACCAGAATATCCTTCTCCAACAAACCCACCATCTGTACTTTCTCCTTCTCCTGGGGTCCCTGTCGTAGCCGAAACTCCCTCACCATCCACTTCCAGACCAATTACTCGTCCACCTGGTGTAAGCGGTCCACCTAGCTTAGAACCGATCGCCGAAACACCCCCAGCTCCTCCAGGACCTACACAGCAACCCCCCTCTGTTTCGAATCCACCAGGTGTACCAGTTGTTGGTGAGTCGCCCTCACCATCCACTTCCAGACCAATCACGCGTCCACCCGCAATAACTGGCCCACCCAGTTTAGAACCGATTGCTGAGACAGCTCCAGCTCCACCTGGTCCTACTCAACAGCCTCCTTCCATTTCGAATCCACCAACTGTTCCAGTCGTAGGCGAAACTCAAAGACCCCCTGTAACTCAGACTCCTTACCCCCCCGTTCCACCTACTGGTCCTCCTTACGGTCCACCAGGTTTCGAGACAGAGCGCCCAGTAACACAAACGCCTACGATTCCTTCTGTTAGACCCACTCCTCCAACTGAACCAGTCGTTGCTGATTATACACCTTCTTATCCAGAACCCACCAGACCTCCTCCTCCGAGTATCCAAACTCCTCCCTGGTTACCTGCGGTTGCTGAAATTGGTACTCCTAGTCCTTCATCCCCGATTCAAGGAACGCCGTCTATTAGCTCTCCTCCTATAGAGCCAGTGATTGTAGGAGAAACTCCAGGTAGTCCTTCCCTTAAACCGCCCAGTATTCCTTCGTATCCGGGCGTTCCAACACCAGCTCCCGTTGCCGAGCTTCCATCTCAAAGACCACCTCCTGTTGCTGGTCCTAGTCCTTCGCCTCCTCCCTTATCTCCCATTGTGGAGGAAAAACCTGATCCTTATCCTTACCCTAAACCAACACCACCTCCTTACGAGCCACCAACTCGACCACCTCGTCCTACTGCTGCTGTAGCAGGACAAGTTTCAACTCCTGCTCCTGAAACTCCTCCTCCTCCTCTTGACTGAAAGGCCTATTCCCGGTACATCTACTCGTCGACCACTGACTTCACGTCCGGTTACTCAGCCTACAAGACCACCTTCTTTTGAGCTGCCTGGAACTCCACCGAGACCCATAGGTCAGCCTGGAACACCAGCAGTTCGGCCTCCTCCCGAATTGACCATCATTCCGCCTAAAACGGGTTGCACGAGTAACTCGGATTGTGCGGATTCGGAGGCTTGTGATATTCCGAACGAGAGATGTGTTGATCCATGCTCGTACCAACCGTGTGCACCAACCAACAGTCAGTGCCAAGTGGCTTACCATCAAGCCGTCTGCGCGTGTCGTCCAGGATTCACCGGAATTCCAACCGTCCAATGCCAACCTGGCAAGTAGTAGCAAAAAAAAAGCATCAGCGCCCATCATTCCCATCCAATAAAACAGCTTCTACCTCCGACGCTCTTCGCCTCATCTATTTTCAATCAACATCAACGCTTGGAAAAAATATACCAAACCATAAGACGAAGAGACGAAACCTTTTAGCCAGACAGTTTCCCTAAAATTTTTTCTTTTATAGTCCCATTCGACTGTACCATATTATAAAAACCGACCAATGACTTGCACCTATGGACTAATTTGGTTGATTATCAATGGTGATGGCTATTTTTGAATAACGAATGCGCTGGGCAAATCATGCCAGGCTTTAATTTATTGTAGTTACAAGTTATTATAAACTTGAATTCCAATATTTAACGTAGTTACTTAATGCTGCCTAACTCATGATTTGCTCAATGTAAAATGCTGGTTTTGGTTCCAAAAGGATGCTTTGACGATACCAACGAATGCCGTATATTTACTTGGTACTAATTCAAACATATTTTGTCCTTTTTTTTCTTTTCCATCATTCAGTTGTGGTCGGTGAATGCAAAGTCAACGACGATTGTCCATATGATCGTTACTGCGACCAGCCCACTTACCAGTGCTTCCCAGTATGTACTACACGCGTCTGCGGTAAACTGGCATCTTGTCAAGCCATCAATCACAACGCCGTGTGCACTTGTTTGGAAGGATTCACAGGAAATCCCAGGGACCAATGCTCTCCAGGTTTGAACTTTTTTTTTCCGAAAATTAATCATTGAACGTTAATGAAACATTTTTAATAGCCGTCGGATGTCGTTCCAATGCTGACTGTCCGTCCAATGAGGCTTGTGTCAACGGCAAATGTGTTGATCCTTGTAGATGTGCTCCTGGATCCATCTGTGAAGTCAAGAATCACTTCCCTGTTTGTAAATGTCCACCAGGAACAACTGGAGATCCAGCCACTGGATGCAGAGGTACCGTAATTTAGTCTGATTTCCCTAAAAATAAATTAATATTACGTAAACATTTCCAATTGCAGCTCCTGTTGTGGCAGAGCCATGTAATCCAAGCCCTTGCGGACCCAACTCAGATTGTCGTGTTGGTCCCACCAAAAATCCAATCTGTACTTGTCGCCCAGGCTTCTACGGAGATCCTCAAAGCAACCGCGGATGTGGCCCAGAGTGTACCACTAACAGTGAATGTCCATCCGACAAAGCTTGCATCAACCAAAAGTAAATAAAAGATATATTTAGTTTTTGAAAAAAAAAACAATTGTTGATTATTATTTATTTTATCAGGTGCGCTGATCCTTGCCCGGGTGCTTGCGGTATTGATGCTCAATGTAGAGTAACTGGTCACAATCCCGCCTGCGCCTGCCGGCCAGGATACACGGGCAACGCTTACGATCGGTGTACTCTCATCCCCGTGTCACCCGTTGTTACACCCACTCAGCCTCCGCTAAAACCGTATCCTCAGAAGCCACCTGTCACTCCTGAAGCAAGACCAGAGTGTGTCCTTAACTCAGATTGTCCGTCAGAGAAAGCTTGCGTGAATAGGGCCTGTATCGACCCTTGTCCAGGGGTTTGTGGTCCTAATGCCATCTGTAAAGTCAACAGCCACAATCCAATTTGCTCCTGCGTGTCTGGATATATTGGAGATCCTACTCGATCCTGCTATCCAAGACGTAATGCTCCATTTTCTATAAATATATCAATTCAGGAAATAAATTTCATTCTAATTTAATTCTAAATAGCGGTCGAGCCCGTTGTGGTTCCACCAGCTCCTGTAGACCCTTGCAATCCACCGCCGTGCGGAAGCTACAGTGAATGCCGCGTTACGAACAATCAAGCAGTCTGCTCTTGTCTGCCTGGCTATTATGGAAATCCTTGCCGACCCGAATGCGTTGCAAGCAGTGACTGTCCAAATAATCGAGCCTGTATCAATCAGAAATGTCAGGACCCTTGTCCAGGATCATGTGGTGTCGACGCTCAATGCGAAATTAAGGATCACAATCCTATCTGTTACTGCGTTAAAGGCACAACAGGCGATCCTTTCGTCCGCTGTGAACGCATTCCAGTTCAGCCAGAAACGGTTCCTCCTAAACCCAAGGATCCTTGCGATCCTCATCCTTGTGGTTCTGGAGCTCAGTGTAAGGCTCAAGGCACCCGAGCCTCCTGCATCTGTCCACCATCTTATATTGGAGATCCTTACAAATCTTGTCGCCCGGAGTGCGTAACAAATACGGAATGTCCTCGTGATAAATCCTGTGCCAATAACCGATGTGTTGATCCTTGCCCTGGCGTGTGCGGCTTGAACGCTGAATGTCGTGTCGTCAACCACAATCCCGTCTGCTCTTGCATCACTGGTTATACTGGAGATGCCTCTTCAGCCTGTAGACCCACTCCGGCCGAATCTAGGCCCATCGAACCCGTCGTAACTGAAAGACCCTGTACTCCATCACCTTGCGGTACTTTTTTTAATTCTAGAAAGTTATTGATAAATAATTAAACTAAAATTATTAATACATTTTACAGGTCCTAATAGCGTATGTCGAGAAGTTGGCAACGTTCCAGCCTGCTCTTGCGAACCGGGTTATCAAGGCCTTCCTCCTGATTGTCGACCCGAGTGCTCCGTAAATATTTTATAATGATTATTTTTCTTTCATTTTAAACCCTTAACTAAATTAAATCTTTTATTTTTATTTTAGTCGAATTCGGAGTGCGGTCAATCGAAGGCTTGTATCAACCAAAAGTGTCGCGATCCTTGCGCTGGAGTTTGTGGAGAAAAAGCCAACTGTGTGGTCATCAATCACAATCCAATTTGTAGCTGCCCTAAGGAGCTCACTGGCGATCCTTTCGTTCGCTGTGGACCATTCCCGGCTAGACCTGAATTGCCTGTTATAACAGAACCAGTCAATCCTTGCATACCGACACCTTGCGGTCCCAACTCGCAGTGTCAAGTGGTGGGCGGACAGGCCAAATGTGATTGCCAGGCCAACATGATTGGAAGGGCTCCCAACTGCCGACCAGAATGTATCGTCAACAGTGACTGCTCCTCCGATAGGGCTTGTATCTCACAGCGCTGTAAAGATCCTTGTGATGGAACTTGTGGAGCAAACACTCAATGCCGCGTCATCGGACACAATCCAGTTTGTAGCTGCGTTTCCGGATACTCTGGCGATCCCTTCAGGAATTGTGTGCCAATTCAACGTGAGTGATTCCTTATTTATATTTATTAAATATCGATTGTAAGGCTAATCTTTTTTCATATTTATTTTACAGCTGTCGTAGTTGATCCAGCTCCTAGACCAACTCCTGATCCTTGCGTACCGTTCCCTTGTGGAGCCAATGCCAAATGTAGGGATCAGAACGGTGCGGCTATTTGTCAGTGTCTTCCGGAATACTTTGGTGATGCCCGCCAGGGTTGTAAACCTGAATGTGTCCTCAACTCCGACTGTGCTTCCACTCAAACCTGCGTCAACAACAAGTGTATTGATCCTTGCCCGGGTCTCTGCGGTCTCAACGCCGAATGTCGAGTCGTCAATCATCTTCCAACATGTCTCTGCCAGCCTTCATACCTCGGCGATCCTTACTCTGCTTGTCGTCCAGTACCCGTCATTGGTGAGTCCCATCAATATTTCCTAATCTCTATAACCTAATTTGGGTGATGGTATTTATTTATTTTTAAACGGTGTGATCAAATGTGAATAATTGCGTTAAATATCAGTACGCCCGACGGAACCATCCGTTGATCGCCCATGCGATCCTTCTCCGTGTGGGCCGAACAGTCAATGCCGGCCCGTTGGCACGGCTCCCGTCTGTTCTTGCCTCGCTGGCTACATTGGAGTGCCGCCGGATTGCCGGCCGGAATGCGTATCAAATTCAGAGTGCACAGCCGCTCAGGCGTGTATCAACCGTAAATGTGCGGATCCTTGTAAGGATGTGTGCGGAACTAAGGCTACTTGCCGCGTAGTCAGTCACAATCCCGTCTGCGACTGCCCGCCCGGATTTACGGGCGATCCCTTCACCCGTTGTCAAGTCATTCCCAGTAAGAACCTCAATTAATATTTAACAAAAAATTCATATTATTTTAAAACCCATTTGTAGTGCATGTATATAAAAACCTTATATTAATCCTTTCTTGTAGCAACCACACCTCCAAGTCCCACGGTGGAAGAAAGCACTTCACGACCTACCCCGACCAATCCCTGCGTTCCAACACCTTGCGGACCGAACTCGGTCTGTCAGGTCGTTGCGGATGCAGCTAAATGCGAATGTCAAACGAATATGATCGGGACGGCTCCCAACTGCCGTCCTCAATGCGTCCTCAATTCGGATTGTCCGTCAAACCTGAATTGCATCAATCAAAAGTGCATCGATCCTTGCCCTGGATCGTGTGCCCTCAATTCGCAATGTCGGGTGGTCAATCACTCGCCCGTCTGTAGTTGTGTAACCGGTTTCACCGGTGACGGCTTCAGCGATTGTCGATTAATTCCAGCCGTCGGTAAGAACGAGAATTTATTTGATAAATGCGGTGATGGTGTCGATCCTCTTTTTCTATTTTTTATACTAGTATTATTAAGACGAAACTTTTAGAGAATGAATCGATATTGAATTTCCATCTTTCATATTATGCAGTACCACCAAGTGTTGTTGAAAAACCAAAATTATGTGATTCGAATCCTTGTGGAACTAGCGCTCAATGCGCCGAAAAGAACGGAGCAATCAGTTGCGTCTGTCCTAACGATTATATTGGCGATCCTTACATCTCATGTCGACCTGAATGCCTCATCAATACTGATTGTCAAAAACATCTGAGCTGTTCAAAGAGTCGATGTGTGAATCCTTGTACTGGCTCGTGTGGTATCAATGCAGATTGTCGAGTAGTCAACCACATCCCAATTTGCTCTTGCAAAGAATCCTTTACCGGTGATCCTTACGGGTCTTGCCGGCCAATCCCTGTGATAGGTACGATGCTCACGTTTCCCCTTTTGATACATTATTTTGACCGATTAAGAAAACAATTTGATTATTTTGAATAGTCCGACCACCCACTCCTTCTGAGATGGAGAGACCTTGCGATCCACATCCGTGTGGTCCGAATAGTAACTGCAGGCCGGTTGGTAACGTGCCGGTCTGCTCTTGTAAGCCCGGCTTTTTGGGTGTTCCACCTGAATGCAGACCTGAATGTATCGCAAACAGTGAATGTCCTCCAAACCGAGCTTGCGTCAACTCTAAATGTCAGGATCCTTGCCCTGGGACTTGTGGGCAAGGAGCAACTTGTTCCACTGTCAAACACACTCCGATCTGCAACTGCCCATCGGGATATACAGGCGATCCTCGTTCTGGATGCCGTATTATACCCAGTAAGAATATTTGTATTTGACCGCCTTTGAAGGAAAATATTTAAATCAAAAACCTTTTTTAGCTGTGATACCTCCCATTAAAGTGGAAGAGTCGACATTACGTCCCATTCCACCTAATCCTTGCGTTCCGACACCTTGCGGACCTAATTCCGTTTGCCAAGTGGCATCTAATGGTCAAGCCCAGTGTTCATGCCAAGATAAGATGATTGGAACGGCTCCCAACTGCCGTCCGGAATGCCTCATCAGCTCAGATTGTTCTCAGGATAGAACTTGCGTCAACGATAAATGCGTTGATCCTTGTCCTGGAACTTGCGGCCTCAATGCTGAATGTCGAGTGGTAAACCATTCGCCGGTTTGCTCTTGCTTATCAGGCTTCGATGGGAATGCATTCATAGAATGTCGTGCTATTCCAGTTGTTGGTAAGAACCAATCAACATTACTTGTTTTCTGGGTGAAAATGTGCTATGGATGTGTTTGCTTTTTTTGTGGAAAATATTGGCACTTTGGAAATGCAGCCATTATTTGGATGTTTATTGATGCTTATCGCTTTTCTATTATCAATTTTGCATCAACCTCTCAAAACATTTTGATTCATTGATTCATTTTTATGATTTTTCGTGCGTTTTTTGCTTATCGGTTCTGGTTCGCATAATCATAATCAGAATTCAACATCACTCATCGTCATAAAGCGTTTTTATTTTTGCCCTTTTGGTGGATACCATGTTTTGGAATGGAAATGTTGCATTAAAAGAAAAAGGTTGCGGTGTTTTCCGATTTTTTCCGGGTTTGAAATGTTGAAAAAAAAAGGCTTTTAACGAGGTGAACGACCAATAACTCAATAAAAGGAATATTGCCATAATTGATAAGAAGCGAAACTCACTTATATGGATAGTGAAAGGCATTCATTTTTCATTGTGTCCTGTTGAACCGGTTTCATCATCTTTTAATATCATCACATCTCATCGGCTTTTTTTGAACATGTTGCTTTCTCTTTTTGTTGAGCGCGCTGAAGGATATTGTGGGAATCAAATTGGAAAAGGGATTTCATTTATACCAATGGCCTGGAAAATCTACTGACACAAAGCGCACATTCTACCATTGTTTTCAAAACCAACGTTTGAATTACAGTTAAACCGACTACGGTGGAGAAACCTCTTCTTTGCAATCCTAATCCTTGTGGAACGAATGCTCAATGCAAAGAACAAAACGGCGCATTCAACTGCGTCTGTCCGACTGATTATACTGGAGATCCTTATACCTCCTGCCGACCTGAATGTCTTATCAACACGGACTGTCCGCGAGAAAAGAGCTGCTCTAGAAACCGGTGTATAGATCCCTGCCCCGGTACTTGTGGGGCAAATGCTGATTGCCGAGTTGTCAATCATATACCGGTTTGCGCCTGCAAAGAGTCTTTCACTGGAGATCCTTATGGGACGTGTAGACCAATTCCTGTTATTCGTATGTCAAATTGAGATTTAAAAAAAATGAGAATTCAAACAATGACGATTTCTCTCATCTTAGCTAAACCAACATCGCCGTCAGTTATCAAGACACCATGTGATCCACATCCTTGTGGACCGAATAGCAATTGCAAAGCCGTCGATAACTCCGCGGTTTGCTCTTGTCAACCTGGTTATTTGGGTATTCCACCTCAATGCCGACCGGAATGCGTTTCAAGTAGCGAATGTTCTTCTTCTTTCGCTTGTATCAACTTAAAATGTCAAGATCCTTGCAAAGACACTTGCGGGCCAAGTGCTACTTGTAAAGCCGTGAATCACATTCCAGTTTGCTCTTGTCCGACGGGATTAATAGGCGATCCTTTGACTGGATGTCGTTCCCCGCCCAGTAAGACATCAATTCGTCCTATAATTAATCTTCCTATTACTATTATTGCAAGTAAAACTGGTTCTCAAATATTTATTAGCTGTCATCCTTCCGCCAAAAATAGAAGAATCTACTGTAAAACCTCTTCCAACGAATCCTTGCGTACCGACGCCCTGTGGACCCAACTCGGTCTGTCAGGTCGTGTCTAACCAGGCACAATGCGGATGCCAAGCGAATATGATAGGAACAGCTCCAAACTGTCGTCCAGAATGCGTTTTGGGCTCAGATTGTTCATCGATTCATACATGTATCAACAATCGTTGTGTCGATCCTTGTCCAGGATCGTGCGCTCCCAATGCAGAATGTCGAGTGGTAAATCACTCGCCGACATGTAATTGTCTTACTGGATACACTGGAAATGGGTTCGATGCTTGCCGTCCTATTCCGGCCGTCGGTATGTTACTCTCAATTCGTTTTTTGCTTTACCGGGTTTTTGTGATCTTGAAAAAAAAGCTTTGTATGGCGAAAATTTTTCAGTTTTATTGGTGATGATGAGTAATTTGGTTTGTTGGTATTGCAAACTTATCCGCTAATCTTAATGGTTGATGTGCAAGGTGCACCGCTGACGCTTTTTAAAATATTTTTTAATTAGTGGGATGCTGATATTTCGAATTTCCTTTCTAGTAGTCGAACCAAGCAAGGAAAATCCACCTCGTCTTTGCGACTCGAATCCTTGTGGAACTAATGCTCAATGCGCGGAAAAGACCGGAGCAATCAGTTGTGTCTGTCCCAAAGATTACATTGGCGATCCCTACACTTCATGTCGACCTGAATGTGTCATCAACACAGACTGTCCTAAAGAACAGAGTTGTTCCAACAATAGATGTGTAAATCCTTGTACTGGGTCTTGCGGGATCAACGCAGACTGTCGAGTAGTCAATCATAATCCTATTTGCTCTTGCAAAGAATCCTTTACCGGCGATCCATACGGGTCTTGCCGGCCGATCCCTGTGATAGGTATGAAACATCTAGTTGATCTTTGTCTTTTAGATTTTCACAAATTTAGAACATATTTTATGAAATATACATAGTCCGACCACCTACTCCTTCTGAAGTGGAGAGACCTTGCGACCCACATCCGTGTGGTCCGAATAGTAACTGCAGAGCCGTTGGTAACGCCCCGGCCTGCTCTTGTAAACCGGGATTTTTGGGTGTTCCACCTGAATGCAGACCAGAATGTATCTCGAACAGCGAATGTTCTCCAAACCGGGCTTGCGTCAATTCTAAATGTCAGGATCCTTGCCCTGGAACTTGTGGCCAGGGAGCTACTTGTTCCACTATCCAGCACAACCCAATTTGCAACTGTCTATCGGGATATACAGGCGATCCTCGCACTGGGTGCCGTATTATACCCTGTAAGAGCTTTTCTCTTTTCAATTTTCTAAGAAAAAAAACAAAATAAATCCACAATAATATTTTCAGCTGTGATACTTCCCCCGAAAGTGGAAGAGTCGACATTACGTCCTATTCCACCTAATCCTTGCGTTCCGACACCTTGTGGACCTAATTCCGTTTGCCAAGTGGCAGCTAATGGTCAAGCCCAGTGTTCATGCCAAGATAAAATGATTGGAACGGCTCCCAACTGCCGTCCGGAATGCCTCATCAGCTCAGATTGTTCTCAGGATAAAACTTGCATCAACGATCGTTGCGTCGATCCTTGTCCTGGAACTTGCGGCCTCAATGCTGAATGTCGAGTGGTAAACCATTCGCCGGTTTGCTCTTGCATTTCAGGCTTCGATGGAAATGCATTCATAGAATGTCGTGCTATTCCGGCAGTTGGTAAGCAACAATCAAGATTACTTCTCTCGGTGGATTTTTTAAAAATGGCTCCGGTGATTTGGCTTATCGACAAAATTTGGGTCACGGAAAATGCAATCATCATTGAAAATGTCATTTTATTTCGCGAACGAATTTTTTTTTCCGTTCCAAAACATCTTTTTTTTCATTTTTTTTTTACATGATTTGCTTGTCATCCAACAATTCCAATATCATTTATCATTCTCGCTGCCTTTTTTTTATATTTTGGAACCGAAAATTTATTTGGAAAGGTTATGGTGTCATTCCTTTTTTTATTTGAAGCTCAATTCAAAGATTGGATGGTTGAAATCCTGAAAAACTGGTTACATCATCGCACACCATATTAATGCAAACATCACCATTCTCGCTGACTTTTTATACATTTTGGAATCGAAAATCTGTTTGAAAATGGTCCATGGTGTCATTCCTTTTTTTTATTGAGCTAAATTCAAAGATTGGGTGGTTGAAAATGCTGGAAAAACTGGTTACATCATTGCGTATCATATTAATGCCAACAACATCATCATTTTGCTGTTTTACCATATTTGAACATGTTGCTTTCTCTTGTTGTTGAACGCTCGCTCTGATGGATATTGGGAGCATCAAGAAGGAAAAAGAGGTTTCTTTAATGCCAATGGCTTGGAAAAAAAAACTACTGACACAAATCGCTCATTTTCCGGTTACTCGTTTGGTTTTAAAGCAAGTTTTAAAATTTTAGTTAAACCGACTACGGTTGAAAAACCACGACCTTGCGAGCCCAATCCTTGTGGATTAAACGCACAATGCAAGGAACAGAACGGCGCAATAAATTGCGTCTGCCCATCAGACTATATCGGCGATCCTTACAGCTCCTGTCGACCAGAATGCGTTATCAACACGGATTGTCCTCGTGATAAGAGCTGCTCTAGAAACCGGTGTATAGATCCCTGTCCCGGAACTTGTGGAACTAATGCAGATTGCCGTGCAACAAATCACATTGCCGTTTGCTCTTGTAAAGAAACATTTACGGGGGATCCTTATGGCGCTTGTAGGCCGATTCCTGTTAAACGTATGCCAACAAAAAAAATTTCATTTGGGATAGTTAAGTTTTTAAAAATTATGATTTTCTTTCATATTAGCCCTACCTACATCACCGTCAGTTGTTGAGACACCGTGCGATCCACATCCTTGTGGACCAAATAGTAATTGCAGAGCTGTGGGTAGCGCCCCGGTCTGCTCCTGTAAACCAGGATTTTTGGGTGTTCCACCTGAATGCCGACCGGAATGCGTTTCAAGCAGCGAATGCTCATCATCTTTAGCCTGTATAAACTTCAAATGTCAGGATCCTTGTAAAGACGCTTGTGGGTCAAGTGCTACCTGTAGAGCTGTGAATCACATTCCAGTTTGCTCTTGTCCGACTGGATTAATGGGCGATCCCCTGACTGGATGTCGTCCTCCACCCAGTAAGACGCCGACTCCCAAATCATCAAAATTTTAATTTCAACTATAACTGGTTTATGATTTTCCTATTAGCTCCAATCCTTCCACCGAAAATAGAAGAGTCTACTTTGAAACCTATTCCAACGAATCCTTGCGTTCCGACGCCCTGTGGACCGAACTCGGTTTGTCAGGTCGTGTCTAACAAGGCACAATGCGGATGTCAAGCAAATATGATTGGAACTGCTCCTAACTGTCGTCCTGAATGCGTCCTTAGCTCAGATTGCTCTTCTAGTGAGACCTGTATCAACAATCGCTGCGTTGATCCTTGTCCAGGATCGTGCGCTCTCAATGCAGAGTGTCGAGTGATCAACCGGTCACCGACTTGTAACTGCCTCTCTGGGTTCACAGGGAATGGGTTCGATGCTTGCCGACCGATTCCGGTTATCGGTATGACACCTTTCTCTCGGGGATTATATATTAAAAATAAATTTACGAATTCTTATTTATTAGTCGATCCTGTTAAAGAAAAACCAAAGCGCCCTTGTGACCCTAATCCTTGCGGAACGAACGCTCAATGTGCCGAAAGGAACGGAGCAGCTAAGTTGCGTCTGTCCAAATGACTATATCGGCGATCCTTACATCTCATGTCGCCCTGAATGCCTCATCAATACCGATTGTCCAAAACATCAAAGCTGTTCTAACAGTCGATGCGTGGATAGTTGTACTGGATCTTGTGGTATCAATGCAGATTGTCGAGTGGTCAATCACAATCCTATTTGCTCTTGTATTGAATCCTTTACCGGAGATCCTTACGATTCTTGTCGACCAATCCCTGTTATAGGTATACTCTCATTTACTTGCTAGATATTTTTGTTTTTCATCGTTAAAGAAAATATGTTGATGATTCTAAATAGTCCGACCTCCTACTCCTAATGAAGTGGAGAGACCTTGCGATCCACATCCTTGTGGTCCAAATAGTAACTGCAGAGCCGTCGGTAATGCTCCGGCCTGCTCTTGTAAACCGGGATTTTTGGGTGTTCCACCTGAATGTCGACCCTGAATGTATCTCGAACAGCGAATGTTCTCCAAACCGGGCTTGTGTCAACTCTAAATGTCAGGATCCTTGTCCAGGAACTTGTGGACAAGGAGCTATTTGTTTAACTATCAAGCACAATCCAATGTGTTACTGTCCAGCGGGATATACAGGCGATGCAAGCACTGGTTGCCGTATTATACCCAGTAAGAACACTTCTATCTAGCCATCTTAAAAAAGAAAATATAATTAAAATCAACAATACTATTTTAGCTGTGATTCCTCCTCCCAAAGTGGAAGAGTCGACACTACGTCCCATTCCACCTAATCCTTGCGTACCGTCACCATGTGGACCAAATTCTGTTTGTCAAGTAGCTTCAAGTGGTGAAGCCCAGTGTGCATGCCAAGATAGGATGATTGGAACGGCTCCCAACTGCCGTCCAGAGTGCCTCGTCAGCTCAGATTGTCGGGTTGACAGAACCTGTGTTAATCAAATCTGTGTTGATCCTTGTCCCGGAACATGCGCTACGAATGCTGAATGCAGAGTAGTCCAGCATTCGCCCTGTCTGCAGTTGTCGAGAAGGATTTGAAGGAAATGGGTTCGATCAGTGTCGAATCGCTGTAACTGTCGGTAAGATTTTCATGGATTTAAAGGATGACAAGCTTTTGAAACTTGTTACTGGAAAAACGGCGCTTTTTATGGATTTATGATGTCATGGTTTTGGTCATCAATCATTCAAACGTCATTTCATTTTCGTCTTTTCCCGGTTCGATTTTAACCTACATTTAATGTTACATTGGATGATGTGAAAAAAAGGTTATTGAACTGGGTCGATGAACCTCGTTGGAACATGGTGTAGGAACATTTTTTTACTATTACTAAAGGAGGGCACGATGAATAACCAGATTTTGAAAGTTAAAGTGAAAGGTGCTTTTGCTATATATTTTTTTGCGATGATGTGGTGAAAAGATTTTCTATCCGTTTATCATCGTCCCGAATGAATCACATTTTCTTTCTAAATGAGGGCATCATGCAAGGGAAATTAACCCGTTACGAAGCTATATTTTTGGTAAATGTTTAAAAGCTTCTTTAAAAAACTTTTCTCGGAATTTCAGTTCTTCCTACTAAAGAAGAAAAACCAAAGAGGCCATGCGATCCCAATCCTTGTGGAACGAACGCTCAATGCAGAGAACAGAACGGAGCAATCAATTGCGTCTGTCCATCAGACTATATTGGCGATCCTTACAGCTCCTGCCGGCCTGAATGTGTCATCAACACAGACTGCCAGCGAGATCAGAGTTGTTCAAATAACCGATGCATTAATCCTTGTACGGGAGCGTGCGGGATCAATGCAGACTGTCTCGTAGTCAATCACATTCCAGTTTGTTCTTGCAAAGAATCCTTTACCGGTGATCCTTATGGGTCTTGCCGGCCAATTCCTGTGATAGGTACTGATCCTTAACTAACTTATATAAATATGAGATTTATAATTTGGCGAAAAATTTGTATTAGTCCGACCGGTTACTCCTTCTGAAGTGGAGAAGCCTTGCGACCCAAGTCCGTGCGGCCCGAATAGTAGTTTGCAGACCGGTGGGCAGCGCCCCGGTTTGTTCTTGTCAACCGGGCTATTTCGGTCAACCTCCTGAATGCCGACCGCAATGTATCTCGAAACAGCGAATGTTCTCCAACGTTCGCCTGTGTCAACTTGAAATGTCAAGATCCATGTAAAGAAACTTGCGGGCCAAGTGCTCTTTGTACTGTTGTCAATCATATTCCAAGTTGCTCTTGCCCTGTCGGATACATGGGCAATCCCCTTACTGGATGCCGTCTTCCACCCAGTAAGAACACTTATTAAGGAGCTCTTTTAATAACTAAATTGCTATAAAAAAACTTGTTTCTGATGAAACCATCTTTCAGCTGTGATCACACCGCCAAAAATAGAAGAGTCTACTTTGAAACCTCTTCCACCGAAGCCTTGCGAACCGTCGCCCTGTGGACCGAACTCGGTCTGTCAGGTCGTTTCAAACCAAGCTCAGTGCGGATGCCAAGCAAATATGATTGGAACGGCTCCAAACTGTCGTCCTGAATGTCTTTTAGGGTCAGACTGCTCTTCTAGTCTATCTTGCATCAACAATCGGTGCATTGATCCTTGCCCAGGGCACTTGTGCTCCAAATGCAGAGTGTCGAGTGATCAACCACTCACCGACCTGTAACTGCCTGACGGGTTACACTGGAAACGGTTTCGATTTGTGTCAGCCTATTCCGGCCATTGGTATGTTGATTATATTTCTGCGAATTTGCTGCTGATATGGGTTTTTGTGCTGATAAATTGGGTGAAAAACTGGTTGAAGTGTTGAAAAACTGGATTTTTTAATGGAAAAATTATCTTGTGCTTTATAATTTGGAATTTGGCGAGAATTCAAGCTCGATGCTTGCCAAGTTGATCAAAATAGTTGCTTTATGGACAACATGGGTTTCGATATAAGTGGAGCAAAAATGATTCAGTTTCGAGTTCGAAATTGTTTTTATCTCTTTATCAGAGTAAAACAAATAACAAGTTTGCGTACTCAAAGCCTTGAATATAACACAATATTCATGTTGAGATAAATTTAAAGTGCATCGCAGTGATGACCCTGATCTAACCTATTTATTTGGTAATTATTTTTTATTGCCGGTCCTGGTGTTTTTGGCTGATAAGCTTATTTTATTTTGAATTCGGAATATCCTAATTGTGATAATCCATTCCATCTTGAAATAATGATGAAATGCGCTTTGAGAACGAGAATTCGCTACTTAAAAAATGAGCTGTATCCTGATATCATTATTTACTTATTCATCAGTCACACCAAGTAAGGAGCAGCCACCACGCCCTTGCGATCCCAATCCTTGCGGCACCAACGCCCAATGCAAAGAGCAGAATGGGGCCATCAATTGCGTCTGCCCATCAGATTATATCGGAGATCCTTATAGCTCTTGTCGACCTGAATGTCTCATCAATACTGACTGTCCTCGGGATCAGAGCTGTGCTCGAAACCGATGCGTCGATCCTTGCGCCGGAAATTGTGGGGCTAATGCGGATTGTCGTGTTATCAACCACATCCCTGTTTGTGCCTGCAAAGAATCGTTCACTGGAGATCCTTATGGATCTTGTAGACCTATTCCCGTTATTGGTATGTTGAAAATAATAGAAACTATATGGTCACAGAAAATTATAAAAAAAGTATTCCATAATAGTACGACCAACATCTCCATCAGTCATCGATACACCTTGCGATCCACACCCATGTGGACCCAACAGCAATTGCAGAGCCGTTGGTAGCTCACCGGTCTGCTCTTGCCAACCCGGTTATTTTGGAGTTCCTCCGGAATGCCGACCAGAATGCGTCTCAAACGGCGAATGCTCTCCATCCTTGTCTTGCGTCAACTTCAAATGTCAAGATCCCTGTCGTGGAACTTGTGGTCCAAGTGCTACATGCACCGTTGTCAACCACAATCCAGTTTGCTCTTGTCCACCTGGAACAACGGGCGACCCTCTTACTACTGGATGTCGTCCTCCTCCTAGTAAGCTCAATTCAAAAGAGCTCGTTTAAAAGAATATTTGTTATATTTATTTTCCAAATATTATTGATTCAATAGCTGTGATCCCTCCACCGAAAATAGAAGAGTCAACTTTGAAACCTATTCCGACAATTCCTTGCGTTCCATCGCCCTGTGGACCAAATTCGGTCTGTCAGGTCGTGTCTAACCAGGCACAATGCGGATGCCAAGCGAATATGATCGGAGTTGCACCAAACTGTCGCCCTGAATGTGTTTTGGGATCAGACTGCCCGTCTAGTCAAACATGTATCAACAACCGATGCGTCGATCCTTGCGCAGGAGCTTGCGCTCCGAATGCAGAATGTCGAGTTATAAACCATTCGCCAATTTGTAACTGCCGTACGGGTTACACCGGAAACGGTTTCGACGGTTGTCAGCCGATCCCGGCAGTTGGTATGTTTTTCAACTGGTTTTTTGTTTTTTACACTTGTTTTTTAGTCACTTTGCTGAATTTGGCTTGCTGGTGTTTATGTGCTTGTTTTTTTTCGAAGCAGTTTGTTGAACTTTATTGAGGTCACACAAGGAAACTTGCTATATTATTTATATAATAATATATATTGTTGCTTGATAATTACTGGTCATGCTGGAAGCCGAAAAATAGGTTCTTGTCGACAGCTTGCCTACTTTCTTCAAGCGCCTACTTTGAAAATTGTTCTAATTGGCGCGTTTACTTATGGTGTTCGCAAAAAATTATGAAAAGAGGCTGATCTTGCTTATAATATTGTGGTTTTTTTCACTATGCCATAATTGCTTTCTTTTGGGTTCGGCGTGATCCATTTCCTCTGCTATATTTTTGGTATACCCTGAGGCTCGCTATTGTTAAGATGCTGTATCAGTATACTGATTACCATATCTGCTATTATGTCGGAAACGAAATGCCATTGCTTCGGAAAACCATTGCTCTTTTATTTACGCATACAACCACACCATTAAGCTATAATTTAGCGCACCCGATTCAATATCAAGCTTTATTCTTCTAAAAAAAAAGAAGCCGATTATCAACATTTCATCGTTTTTGTATCAGTTGAACCAAGCAAAGAGCAACCACCTCGACCATGCGACCCCAATCCTTGCGGAACAAATGCTCAATGCAGAGAACAGAATGGAGCGATCAACTGCGTCTGCCCATCAGACTATATTGGCGATCCTTACAGTTCTTGCCGACCAGAATGCGTTATCAACACGGATTGTCCTAGGGATCAGAGCTGTGCTCGAAACCGCTGTGTTGATCCTTGTCCTGGTACATGTGGTTCAAACGCGAAATGCCAAGTCACCAATCACATTCCCGTTTGCACCTGCCAAGAGTCATTCACCGGCGATCCTTACGGATCTTGCCGACCTATTCCAGCGATATGTATGATAAATCAATTTTACATTAAAGGGAACTTGAAACAGAAAATGACAGAAAAATTCTATTTTGATCCTCGTAGCTCGACCACCATTACCATCAGTTATTATAACACCTTGTGACCCACACCCTTGTGGTCCTAACAGCAATTGCAGAGCCGTTGGTAGCTCACCGGTTTGCTCTTGTCAACCGGGCTATTTGGGAGTTCCACCCGAATGTCGGCCTGAGTGCGTCTCAAACAGCGAATGCTCTCCATCTACTTCCTGTATCAACTTTAAATGTCAGGATCCATGTCGGGAAACTTGTGCGCCTAGTGCTACCTGTACCGTCGTGAACCACAATCCGGTTTGCTCTTGTCCTGCTGGATTAATAGGCGATCCTCTTACCGGTTGTCGTTCTCCTCCCAGTAAGAAAGAAAAATGGACCTCTAGCTATCAAGAAAGATACTTAATATTGTATAAATATTTTTTAAATAGTTGTCATCCCACCACCAAAAATAGAAGAGTCTACTTTGAAACCTCTTCCACCGAAGCCTTGCGAACCGTCGCCCTGTGGACCGAACTCGGTCTGTCAGGTCGTTTCAAACCAAGCTCAGTGCGGATGCCAAGCGAACATGATTGGAAGCGCTCCAAACTGTCGTCCAGAATGTCTTGTTGGATCAGATTGCTCTTCTAGTCTATCTTGCATCAACAATCGGTGCATTGATCCTTGCCCGGGCACTTGTGCTCCTAATGCAGAGTGTCGAGTGATCAACCACTCACCGACCTGTAACTGCCTGACGGGTTACACTGGAAACGGTTTCGATATGTGTCGACCTATTCCGGCAATTGGTATGTTGATTATATTTTACGAATTTGCTGCCAATTGGATATGCGCTGCTTTTTTTTTTTAACTGGTTAATGATTCCATTTTTTTTTACAAACTCCTGCTGTTGGAAATGGTTGATTTTGCAAGCTATTTTGAATATCTTATATCCAATGGGATATATCATATGGTTCCTCATTGTCATTTTGATGTTGGTTGCTTACCATTGATGAAAGCTCATCAAAATGGTTGCTTTCACTAGTTGAAGTTTTAAAGAACATGAAAGAAGACGTGATCTCTGCTATCGTGATTTCTGTTTCAAACTCCTGCTGCTTTTGCTGATTGCTCAGCTTGGGTTGGATGATTTGAATTTTCAAAACCATAACGAATGGTTTTTGAAATGGATTGCTGCAATTCCTTTTTTTATCTTATTCAATCGTGGCTTCTAGTTCAATCAAGCATTCGCTAAAAAATGAGCTTTATCCTGATATCATTTTTTACTTATTCATCAGTCGAACCAAGTAAGGAGCAACCACCACGCCCTTGCGATCCCAATCCTTGCGGCACCAACGCCCAATGCAAAGAGCAGAATGGGGCCATCAATTGCGTCTGCCCATCAGATTATATCGGAGATCCTTATAGCTCTTGTCGACCTGAATGTCTCATCAACACGGACTGCCCGCGGGATCAGGGATGTTCTCGAAGTAAATGTGTCGATCCTTGTCCTGGTACTTGTGGGGCAAACGCGGATTGTCGTGTTATCAACCACATCCCGGTTTGCGCCTGCAAAGAATCATTTACCGGCGATCCTTACGGATCTTGTAGACCTATCCCCGTAATTGGTATGTTAAGATCAACAAAACTGATATTGTCAACAGAAAGTGATAAAGAAATTTCCATCATAGTACGACCCACATCTCCACAAGTCATCGATACACCTTGCGATCCCCACCCATGTGGACCCAACAGCAATTGCAGAGCCGTTGGTAGCACACCGGTTTGCTCTTGTCAACCGGGCTATTTGGGAATTCCTCCCGAATGTCGGCCGGAATGTGTCTCCAATGGCGAATGCTCTCCATCTTTGTCATGTGTCAACTTCAAATGTCGGGACCCTTGTTCTGGAACTTGTGGCTCGAGTGCTACTTGCACTGTCGTGAACCACAATCCAGTTTGCTCTTGTCCACCTGGAACAACGGGTGACCCTCTTACTACTGGATGTCGTACTCCACCTAGTAAGCTTAACTAATAAAGGGCTCAAAAAAAGAATTTTTATGATATATATTTCCAACCTTATTCATCTCATAGTTGTGATCCCTCCACCGAAAATAGAAGAGTCAACTTTGAAACCAATTCCACCGAATCCATGCATACCACCGCCCTGTGGACCGAACTCGGTTTGTCAGGTGGTGTCTAACCAGGCACAATGCGCATGCCAGGCCAATATGATCGGTGTCGCTCCAAACTGTCGTCCTGAATGCGTTTTAGGATCCGATTGTTCATCTATTCATACATGCATCAACAATCGATGCGTCGATCCTTGCGCCGGAGCTTGCGCTCCGAATACAGAATGTCGAGTTATTAATCCATTCGCCCATCTGTAACTGTCTTACGGGTTACACCGGAAACGGTTTCGATGGTTGTAAGCCGATCCCGGCTGTCGGTACGTTTCATATCAATTTTTCATTATACGCCAGGCTGAATTCGGTTTACTGGTTTTCATGTGCTTTGTATTGTTAAGCTATTACTTGAAGTTTTTGGTCAAGTTCAGCTCAGAAAAACTGGTTGTTTTCTGACTATATGACTGCTTGATTATTTCTTTTCAAGCTTGCTGGAGCTGCAAAAATGGTTGCGTGTGGAGTTTTACCTTTTTTATATAAAAGCTCCCATATTGAGGATTGTGGTATTCAAAGCGTATACAAAACCTGTTAAAAATGACAAAAAAAGAGTTGGCTTCTCTTTTTTTTATTCACGATGCTTTATTTTTGCAGCAAATAGGCTTCTTTTGGATTCGGTGCATAATCTTTTCTTTACTCCATTTTTTTTATCTTTATGTTATTACTGCTTTATTATCGATACAATATTTGCTACCATACAAGTTAAGACGCTTTCTGGGTACAAAGCATATTTCCTATTGTTGCGGGGAAGACAATCCGCTCAATATATATTTTTATATGCCATTGCAACTACAGGATTTCGCTCCTTATCATGCCTCACTTAATTCTATTCGCATACAATAAGGCCATATTCATTGGTTTCCTTTCCTCATTTACTTTATCGCTATCAAGAAAATAACGTTTAAATGTTTTTAACCGATAAATTATCAGTTGAGCCGAGTAAGGAGAAACAACCTCTACCATGCGATCCCAATCCTTGTGGAACAAATGCTCAATGCAGAGAACAGAATGGAGCGAATCAACTGCGTCTGTCCATCAGACTATATTGGCTGATCCTTATAGCTCTTGTCGACCTGAATGTCTCATCAACACGGACTGCCCACGAGATCAAGGATGTTCTCGAAGTAGATGTGTCGATCCTTGTCCTGGTACTTGTGGGGCAAACGCAGATTGTCGTGTTGTCAACCACATCCTGTTTGCGCCTGCAAAGAATCATATACCGGCGATCCTTACGGATCTTGTAGACCTATTCCCGTAATTGGTATGTTAAGCTCAACAGAATTTATATGGTCAACAGAAGATGATAAAGAAATTTCCATAACAGTACGACCAACATCTCCACAAGTCATTGAGACACCTTGCGATCCACATCCGTGTGGTCCTAACAGCAATTGCAGAGCCGTTGGTAGCTCACCGGTTTGCTCTTGTCAACCGGGCTATTTGGGAGTTCCTCCGGAATGTCGACCAGAATGCGTATCAAACGGCGAGTGTTCTCCATCTACTTCTTGTATCAACTTTAAATGTCAGGATCCATGTCGGGAAACTTGTGCGCCAAGTGCTACCTGTACCGTCGTGAACCACAATCCGGTTTGCTCTTGTCCTGCTGGATTAATGGGCGATCCTCTTACCGGTTGTCGTCCTCCTCCCAGTAAGAAAGAAAACTCACCTCTCGCTTTCATAAAAGGACAATTATTATTAATAAAATATTCAAATCTTAGTTGTGATCCCACCACCAAAAATAGAAGAATCTACTTTAACTCCACTTCCACCTATTCCTTGCGTACCATCACCTTGTGGACCGAACTCGGTCTGTCAGGTCGTTTCAAACCAAGCTCAGTGCGGATGCCAAGAGAATATGATAGGAACTGCTCCCAACTGTCGTCCTGAATGTCTTGTGGGATCAGACTGCTCTTTTAGTCTGTCTTGCATCAACAATCGGTGCATTGATCCTTGCCCGGGCACTTGTGCTCCAAATGCAGAGTGTCGAGTGATCAACCACTCGCCGACCTGTAACTGCCTGACGGGTTACACTGGAAACGGTTTCGATATGTGTCGGCCTATTCCCGCCATTGGTATGTCTAGCATATTTTATTCGCTTTATTGCTGCATATGGTATTGGTCTGCGCCTCTTTTATTTTGTGCCAAAGATTGGCAGAAGTGTTGCATCTTTTTTTGTTGCTTTCTGGTTTTGAAGGAGCTAATTTCAAAGCCTTGTTGATTTTCGCATATCTACGACAATGTCCCGTAACTTTCTGAGCGGCCTTTTCACATCAATAGAGCATCACTGATGCTTTCTTGAGGATCCCATGTTTGCTAGCGCTTTCATTTCATTTATTTATTTATATATTAATGGATGCTGCGCGCACTTTCGCTGATCATGATGACGCTATATTTGCTGGCTGGGTTTCATTATCAAGTTATACTTGAATCATTTGCTGAAATACTACTCATGCTATTGATTGATTTACGAAAAGAAAAATTCGCTTTTTGCAAATGAGATGTAACCTGATTCCATTTACTTATTCATCAGTCGAACCAAGTAAGGAGCAACCACCACGCCCTTGCGATCCCAATCCTTGCGGCACCAACGCCCAATGCAAAGAGCAGAATGGGGCCATCAATTGTGTTTGCCCATCAGATTACATCGGAGATCCCTATAGCTCTTGTAGACCTGAATGTCTCATCAATACGGACTGCCCGCGAGATCAGAGCTGTGCACGAAACCGATGCGTTGATCCTTGCGCCGGAAATTGTGGGGCTAACGCGGATTGTCGTGTTATCAACCACATCCCTGTCTGTGCCTGCAAAGAATCATTCACTGGAGATCCTTATGGATCTTGTAGACCTATTCCCGTAATTGGTATGTTGAGCTCAACAGAATTTATATGGGCAACAGAAAGTGATAAAGAAATTTCCATAATAGTACGGCCAACATCTCCATCAATCATCGATACACCTTGCGATCCGCACCCATGTGGACCCAACAGCATTTGCAGACCGATGGGAAACACCCCAATCTGTTCTTGTCAACCCGGTTATTTAGGAGTTCCGCCCGAATGTAGACCGGAATGCGTCTCGAATAGCGAATGCTCCCCGTCTACTTCCTGTATCAACTTTAGATGTCAAGATCCTTGTAGGGAAACTTGCGGACTTAATGCTCTATGCACCATCGTCCATCATAATCCGGTTTGCTCCTGTCCTGATGGATTAATGGGCGATCCCTTAACTGGATGTCGTCCTCCACCTAGTAAGACGTCAACTCCCTCCTTATCAATTCATATATTATTGCAAACATAACTGGTTCTTCAATATTTCTTAGTTGTGATCCCTCCACCTAAAATAGAAGAGTCAACTTTGAAACCTCTTCCGGCAAATCCTTGCGTTCCGACGCCCTGTGGGCCTAACTCGGTTTGCCAAGTGGAATCGAATCAGGCACAATGCGGATGTCAAGCGAATATGATCGGAGTTGCTCCAAACTGCCGCCCTGAATGCGTTCTTGGCTCAGACTGTCCGTCTAGTCAAACATGTATTAACAATCGATGCGTCGATCCTTGTATAGGAGCTTGCGCTCCGAATGCGGAGTGCCGAGTGATCAATCACTCTCCAGTCTGTAACTGTCTTACTGGATATTCAGGAAATGGTTTTGATGCATGTCAACCAATTCCGGCAGTTGGTATGTTGATCGTATATTATTACAATTATAAGCTCGCCTTACTGACTTTGCCTTGCTGGTGTCGATAAGCTTTTCATCGCCCATTTTTTTTTACTTTTGAGTTGGCAATTGAAATCTCGATTGATATAATAAATTTGATGCTTTTTTCGAGAGGTATATTTTGTCGCAAATCTGGATGGCATTTTTTTTCTGGATGTGTAAATGTTTGTGGATGAAGAATACCTATTTATTTGAATTTATTACGTTACGCTTATTGCTTTCCAACGACAGCTCATAGCATTTATTATATTTATAAGAATATCCTTCTCTTTCAGTCTCTATTGTTAAGCTGTTTCATATTCTCGGTTGCCTCACCATGCTATATTATTTATGGGCTGCTGTTACTATCATTCATCATTCGCTAAAATTTCAATCCGTATTTTCTAATTTGAAATATCAGTTGAACCGAGCAAGGTGGAACCTCCTCGTCCATGCGATCCCAATCCTTGCGGAACGAATGCTCAATGCAGAGAGCAAAACGGAGCAATCAATTGCGTCTGTCCATCAGACTATATCGGCGATCCCTACAGCTCCTGTCGACCAGAATGTGTTATCAATACTGACTGTCCAAGAGATAAGAGCTGTTCTAGAAACCGCTGTATTGATCCTTGTCCTGGTACTTGCGGAGCTAACGCAGATTGCCGTGCTACAAATCATATCCCTGTTTGCGCCTGCAAAGAATCATATACCGGCGATCCTTACGGAACTTGTAGACCTATTCCCGTAACTGGTATGTTTAAAACAACAGAAACTATATGGTCAACAGAAAATTATAAAGAAATTTACATCATAGTGCGACCAACATCTCCATCAGTCATCGATACACCTTGCGATCCACACCCATGTGGACCAAACAGCAATTGCAGGGCCGTTGGTAGCGCCCCGGTCTGCTCATTGCCAACCGGGCTATTTGGGAGTTCCACCCGAATGTCGACCGGAATGCGTCTCAAACGGCGAATGCTCTCCATCCTTGTCTTGCGTCAATTTCAAATGTCAGGATCCTTGTTCTGGAACTTGTGGCCCAAGTGCTACTTGCACCGTTGTCAACCACAATCCGGTTTGCTCTTGTCCACCTGGAACAACGGGCGACCCACTTACCACCGGTTGTCGTCCTCCTCCCAGTAAGAACAAAATTCGAAAGCGCGCTTAAAAAATTAGGAATCCTTCTAATATATTTTTTAATTACTATGATGTATCAATAGCTGTGATCCCTCCACCGAAAATAGAAGAGTCAACTTTGAGACCTCTTCCACCAAGGCCTTGCGATCCGAATCCCTGTGGACCCAACTCAGTTTGTCAAGTGGAATCGAACCAAGCTCAGTGCGGATGTCTGGCAAATATGGTCGGAGTTGCACCAAATTGTCGCCCTGAATGTGTTTTGGGCTCAGACTGCCCGTCTAGTCAAACATGTATCAACAACCGATGCGTCGATCCTTGCGCCGGAGTTTGCGCTCCTAATTCGGAGTGTCGAGTTATTAATCACTCGCCCATCTGTAACTGTCTTACCGGTTACACCGGAAACGGTTTTGATCGATGCCAGCCGATCCCGGCTGTCGGTACGTTTGAAATCAATTTGCATTACATGCCTTACTGAATTTGCCTTCGCTGGTGTTGATGTGCTTTTTGCAGCAGTTTATTGAACTTTATTGAGTTCAAAACAGAAAACAAGTTGCATTTATATTTTTTTTTTTACAATTGCTTGATTATCATTACTGGTTAAACTGGAAGCTTAATTATTTCTTATTGTCAACAACTAACCTACTTTTGGATCTCTCATTCCGATCATTTTACTATTCGCTACACTTGCTGTTTGCAAAAAAAGGACGTTAAGAAGCTAGGCGTGCTTAAAATCGGGTTTTCATTTGCGAAATCAACGGAATCCCATGTTGCTTATTTTACCTACGGTACATTCTCTGCTTTTTTTATTGATATGGGTCGGCTCTGATACATTACAACTTCTATTTTTTTTTATACGCCATGGAAGCTAAAAGACAATCACTTTTATCGAAGGAAAAATCGCTTTGGTTTTCATGTGTGCCTCTCTCTTCAACTTTCTATTTTTATTCGAATGACTATGTGATATGGTATTCAATTGACTCTTGATGCTTTCTTTGCCCTCATTTATCATACATTTAAAAAGATTTCTACTATAAATGTTTTCATCGTTTTTACGCTATCAGTTGAACCAAGCAAAGAGCAACCACCTCGACCATGCGACCCCAATCCTTGTGGAACCAATGCTCAATGCAGAGAACAGAACGGAGCAATCAACTGCGTCTGCCCATCAGACTATATCGGTGATCCTTACAGTTCCTGCCGACCTGAATGTGTTATCAACACGGATTGTCCTCGGGATCAGAGCTGTGCTCGAAACCGCTGTGTTGATCCTTGTCCTGGTACTTGTGGTTCAAACGCGAAATGCCAAGTCACCAATCACATTCCCGTTTGCACCTGCCAAGAGTTGTTCACTGGCGATCCTTACGGCTCTTGCCGACCTATTCCAGCGATATGTATGTTTAAGCTAAATTTTAAAATGGTAAACTTAGAACAAAAAATGAAAACGAAATTTTATTTCAATCCTCGTAGCTCGACCAACATCACCATCAGTCATTGAAACACCTTGTGACCCACACCCTTGTGGCCCTAACAGTAACTGCAGAGCCGTGGGTAGCGCCCCGGTCTGTTCTTGTCAACCGGGCTATTTGGGTGTTCCGCCTGAATGTCGGCCGGAATGCGTCTCAAACAGCGAATGCTCTCCATCTACTTCCTGTATCAACTCTAAATGTCAGGATCCATGTCGTGAAACTTGCGCGCCAAGCGCTACTTGTACTGTCGTGAACCACAATCCGGTTTGCTCTTGTCCTGCAGGATTAACGGGTGATCCTCTTACTACCGGTTGCCGTCCTCCTCCCAGTAAGAAAAATTCGAAAAGGCGTTTTAAAAAATGAATCTATATTCTATATTTTAAAAATTAATATTCATCCATTAGTTGTGATCCCTCCACCGAAAATAGAAGAGTCTACTTTGAGACCTCTTCCGCCAAATCCATGCATACCGCCGCCCTGTGGACCGAACTCGGTTTGTCAGGTCGTGTCGAACCAGGCACAATGCGGATGCATGGCGAATATGATCGGAGTTGCACCAAACTGTCGCCCTGAATGCATTTTGGGCTCAGACTGTCCATCTAGTCAAGCTTGTATCAACAATCGATGCATTGATCCTTGCACTGGGGCTTGTGCTCCTAATGCAGAGTGTCGAGTCATCAACCACTCGCCCCTCTGTAATTGCCTTACTGGATACTCAGGAAACGGTTTCGATGGTTGCCAGCCGATTCCGGCTGTTGGTACGTTCCTCGACTTTTTTTTCCGCCGTTCGCCTATTTCGCTTGCTAAATATGCATATTGGCAATATATTTTTGTGTGCTTCTTTTGCTGATGCTCATATTATGGAACTGCCGCTGCACAATATTATATATTTGCTTTTGAAACATTTATCATATTGAATTTTTTTTTTTACATTTTCAAACTGGTTATCAGTGTTGGATTTATATTTACGCTTTCATATTCTTGGTGGATCTGCCATCATCATTCCTTGCTATTGGATCACATTTTTTGATCCATCATTCTGGCTTCTTGTCTTTTTTTCTCTATTTATTATCATTCCGTCATAAAAAATCTCGACTTATTTATTTATTCACTCCCCAGTCGATCCTACCAAAGAGCAACCACCACGCCCTTGCGATCCCAATCCTTGTGGAACGAATGCTCAATGCAGGGAACAGAACGGCGCAATCAATTGCGTCTGTCCCAAAGACTATACCGGTGATCCTTACAGTTCCTGTCGACCTGAATGTGTTCTCAATACGGACTGTCCGCGGGATCAGAGCTGTTCTAGAAACCGCTGCGTCGATCCTTGCCCAGGAACTTGTGGGTCAAACGCGGACTGTCGAGTCACCAATCACATTCCCGTCTGCTCCTGCCAAGCGTCTTTCACTGGAGATCCTTACGGATCTTGCCGACCCATTCCTGTCACCCGTAAGATCCTTAAACAATTAACTCATTCTACGTATTCTAATTATGTGTGTAGTCTAACAAAAAACTGATAACCTTATTATGTGTTGTAGCAATTCCAACTTCACCTTCAGTAGTTGACAAACCGTGTATCCCGACTCCTTGTGGTCCAAACAGTCAGTGTAGAGAAGTGGGTGGAATGCCGGCTTGCTCTTGCATGAACGGCTTCCTGGGCGTACCGCCCGATTGCCGGCCAGAGTGTGTCTCTAACGGCGAATGTTCCCCGTCTCAGTCCTGCATCAACTTCAAGTGCAGAGATCCTTGTGATGGCACTTGTGGACGAAACGCTGACTGTCGTGCAGTCAATCACAATCCTGTCTGCACATGTCCATCGGGATACACTGGAGATCCTGTAACCGGATGTAACATAATACCCAGTAAGAGAGTAGTTGCATGTTTAAAAAAAATTATTAACTTTTTGTTGTATGTATTTAACTAATAATAACCATTGTATTTGTAGCACCTATCCCAAGACCTGTAGTTGAAGAGGGAACTCTTCCACCTTTACCACTCAATCCTTGCACTCCGACTCCTTGCGGTCCCAACTCGATTTGTCAGAGCGTTTCGGGTCAGGCTCAGTGCGGATGCTTACCGAACATGATCGGTGTGGCACCCAATTGCCGGCCTGAATGTCTACTGACCTCTGACTGCCCGTCCAATCAGGCGTGTATCAATCAAGCCTGTGTCGATCCCTGTCCTGGAACATGCGCTTCTAATGCGGAATGCGTTGTAGTCAATCATTCGCCTGTTTGTAATTGCCAATCCGGTTTTACCGGCAATGCCTTTTCCGACTGCCGGCCCGTTCCAGCCGTCGGTAATGATTTTATTCTAATAGTTATAGGGGAATTCTCAAAAATCTCGTCATCACTTATTACAAAAGAGTTTTTTTTATGACATATATTATTTATTATAATTTTAGTTGAACCGGGTAAGGAAATACCATCTCGTCCTTGCGATCCCAATCCTTGCGGAACAAATGCTCAATGTAGAGAACAGAACGGAGCAATCAACTGCGTCTGTCCCAAAGATTATACCGGCGATCCTTTCAGCTCCTGTCGCCCTGAATGCGTCTTGAACACCGACTGCCCACGCGACAAGGGCTGCACTCGAAACCGATGCGTCGATCCTTGCGATGGATCCTGCGGCCCCAACAGCGACTGTCGTGTCGTCAATCACGCTCCAGTCTGCTCTTGTATTCAGGGTTTCTCCGGAGATCCTTACTCTTCCTGTACACCCATTCCTGCCGTCTGTAAGACTCTTTTTCTAGTAGATCCTAATTAATCCTCATAACTCATAGTTGATTATAAATTAACCTTGTATTGTAGCTCGACCAACCTCTCCAATTGTGGAAGAGAGACCTTGCGTGCCAACACCTTGCGGTCCAAATAGTCAGTGCCGCAATGTTGGTGGAACTCCGGCTTGTTCCTGCCTCAACGGCTACCAGGGCGTTCCGCCCGAGTGCCGTCCCGAGTGCGTTACGAGCTCAGAGTGTCCTCCGTCACAAGCCTGTGTCAACTCACGTTGTCAGAATCCTTGCGACGGCACCTGTGGTCTCAATTCCGAATGCAGAGCCATCAACCACAACCCGGTTTGCACCTGTCCAGCTGGCTGGACGGGTGATCCTTTCACTCAGTGTCGTATCATACCCAGTAAGCATGATTCTCTTGTTGTTTACTAGCATAACCTGTAGTTTTTATATTCATAATTTACCTTTGTAGTTGTACTAAAAACTGTATTATGTAGTATGTAGAACTAATTAATTCCTCTTTCAATGTAGCATCCATACCTAATCCTGTAGTGGAAGAGAGCACGTTGAAACCTTTACCACCAAACCCGTGCGACCCGCCTCCTTGCGGACCCAACTCGCAGTGCTCCGTCGTGAACGGTCAGGCTCAATGCGCCTGTTTGGGAGGAATGATCGGCTCCGATCCTAACTGCCGACCTGAGTGCGTTATCAGCTCAGATTGTCCATCAAGCTCGGCTTGCGTGAATCGCAAATGTGTGGACCCGTGTCCGGGCACTTGTGGTTCAAATGCCGAGTGCAGCGTCGTCAATCACGCTCCTTCGTGTACCTGCGCTAGTGGGTTCACTGGAAACGCTTTTGCGGAATGCCGACCTGTTCCAGCAGTTGGTAAGAATTGGTCAAACTTAACGCGAAATTACGTTGAAATCATCTTTTTAATCTTTTAATAATAAAACAAATGCGTTCAGTGGAACCGAATAAGGTTCAACCAATCCGACCTTGCGAATCGATTCCTTGCGGAAATAACGCTCAATGTCAGGTGCATCCTGTGAGCGGATCTCCGACGTGTGTATGTCCACCTGACTATCGCGGAGACCCGTACGTCTCCTGTCGTCCAGAGTGCGTCATCAATTCGGATTGTCCTCGAAACCGGGGATGTCTGGTCAATCGTTGCATTGATCCTTGTCCCGGAGTTTGCGGTCCGAACGCCATCTGCCATGTCGCCAATCACCAGCCCGTTTGTGGCTGTCCGGATGGCTATAGAGGCGATCCTTATCGCTCTTGCCAACCCCTTACAGCTATTAGTAAGAAAGAGAGAGAAAGTTCAGTCATCAGCTAGCGTTCGATAACCGCTTTAACACAGGATCGATCAAGTTGATTAACTTTTTAATTCACTTACCTTGATCGATTGAAACATTCGCCGCCTAAATAGCTAATTTTTTTTAAAAAGCGATCCTTAATTAATTGCAAAATATTTTCGTTTTATAAACAAAAAGTTGCACCGACTCCGAAACCAGCAGTCGTCCAATCCTGCACACCGAATCCTTGTCAAGTTGCCAACAGCCAGTGCGAGCTATCATCGGCCGGAGCGGCCGTCTGTGTTTGCTTGCCTGGCTACACCGGTTCCGAGTTAGCGGGTTGCCGTCCAGAATGCGTGTCTAACGCCGAATGTCCAGCTACTCAAGCCTGTCTCAATAGGCGATGTGTCGATCCTTGTCCAGGCAGTTGTGGTCAATCCGTCTGCTCTGTGACGAACCACATTCCAATGTGTAACTGTCCACCTGGTTACACTGGCGATCCTTACGACGGCCGAGGTTGTAGAATCATCCCTTCGGTCATCCTCCCTCCATTGGCCATTGAAGGTGTATTGGCGCCATTACCGTCAAGCCCTTGCAATCCGCATCCTTGCGGCAGTAATGCCCGCTGTCAAGTAGTATTCAATACGGCCCAATGTTCCTGTTTACCCGGAATGATCGGAACGGCCCCTAGCTGCCGTCCAGAGTGCGTTGCGGCCTCTGATTGCCCTTCGGGTCGAGGTTGCGTCAACAACAAATGTGTCGATCCTTGTCCGGGAACTTGCGCTACGGATGCCGTTTGTAAGGTCGTCGATCATTCGCCTTTCTGCTCCTGTCAGCAAGGATTCACTGGAAATGCGTTCAGCCTTTGCAGGCCCATTCCAGCCGTCGGTATACTACGCCGTTTTTTAAATGATGAAATAACAAAAATCCGCTTTTTTCCGCCGAAAAACTATAATTTCCATACACAAGCGTCTTGATCTACTGATTATAGCCACGACACTTTTCGTGTGGATCGTGATTGAAAATCAGGCCGTGATCTGATCTGTGATATGGTCAGCTGAATTAATAATTAATAATGCCTTTGGATATCTAATCCATAATATGAAAATGTATAGCCTTGGTTCTGTGTCTATAACATGTTTTGTTTGAATATAGGTGAAACTCCTGTAGTGACTCCACCAAAATCCGGATGTAATCCATCTCCTTGCGGAGTGAACGCCGAGTGCCGTGATGTTAGTGGCCAACCTGAATGTAAATGCCCACTCAACTATCGTGGCGATCCTTTCGTTTCCTGCCGACCTGAATGCGTCATCAACACAGACTGTCCAAGGGATCAGAGCTGCGCTCGTAATCGATGCCAAGATCCTTGTACCGACGCCTGCGGTAACTTAATTTCTATTTATTTTACTTTATTTTTTAAATCAAATTTCTATTTAAAATCAGGATCGAATGCTGAGTGCCGTGTTGCAAACCACGTCCCAGTCTGCGTCTGTCGCGATGGTTACGAAGGAAATCCTTTCTCATCTTGCGCACCGATCCCTGTAAAGGGAGAACCAAGTCGACCCATCGATCGTGAAGACGTTTGTATTCAAAATCCTTGCGGTACCAATGCCGAATGTCGACCATCCGACGGTGTGACCCGAAGAACTTGCGTCTGTTTACCTGGTCTCTTGGGCGATCCTTACGTCTCCTGTAAACCGGAATGTACCACCAATTCCGACTGTCCCAACAACCAGGCTTGTTTCAACCAACTTTGTCGCGATCCTTGCGTTGGAGCTTGCGGACTTGAATCACGTTGCCAAGTTATCGGTCACAATCCAGTCTGCTCCTGCCCCAACGGATACACTGGCGATCCATTCGTTCGTTGTCAACCGAGACCCGCTGGTATCGAACCGGTCGTTAAACCCGAGTGCGAAGTGGATCGGGATTGTCAAACTACCCAGGCCTGTATCGAACAACGTTGTATCAATCCTTGTATCGAGCGAGCAGCCATTTGCGCCCGCGATGCCGTCTGCCGAGTTGTCCAGCACCGACCCATTTGCGTCTGTGCCGAAGGATTCATCGGTGATCCTCAAGTACAATGTCGCGCAGCTGGATGCTCCGCTGATTCCGAGTGTGGAGCCGATGAGGCTTGTATCAACCGTCAATGTAAGAGCCCATGCGCCTTTGAGGCCTGTGGAACCAACGCAGACTGTAAGGTCACTCTCCACCGTGCCCAGTGTGTCTGCCCAGAGCGCTTCATCGGCGATCCTTACAAGGGATGTCGTCAACCTGAATGTCAAATCGATGAAGATTGTCCATCTGAACTCGCTTGCAGAGAAAAGAACTGTCGCGATCCTTGCAACTGTCCACCTGGTACTCGCTGTACTGTCATCAATCACGTTCCAAGATGTATCTGTCCACCTGGATTCCTTGGAGAACCTGACACACCTAGAGGATGTTATCTTCCTGGTAAGTTGTCTTAAGTTAATCAAATTAGAATTTATTTTTAATATGAAATTTAAAATTTAATAGAAGAGCCAGCTGTTGGTAAAGCTGGTTGCGCCTCGGACGGCGAATGTCCCAGCAAACACGCTTGCTTCAACGGTGAATGTATCCAGCCTTGTACTACGATCACGCCGTGCGGAATCAATGCTCAATGTCTCGTCATCGACTCTCTACCTCTTCGTACAATGACTTGTCAATGTCTGCCCGGCTATTTCGGCAACCCCAACGTCGAATGCAAACTAGGTACACTATTACAATTCCTTTTTTTATTACTACTTTGGAAACGGACTAATTTACTCACGAAAGACGAAAGGATTTTTTTTTTATATTTCTTACAGGACAACTTCTTTGTAGACTGTCCTCTTTTTTCTTTTTTATATTTCCTAAAAGACGAATTTAACTTCTTCATGTTACTGTCTCCAATCTCTTTTCTAACGGTTGCGTGTCGGACGATTCCCTATTTTTTTTTTAGTAGACACCTTATAACAAGACGGATTTATTAGACTTAGTACATAACATATTGGACACAAATTGAATAATTTTGTTTTATACATCAGTGCCAGTTGAGCCAGCTGGATGTAGAAGCAATAGCGAGTGTCCGGATCGAGAGAGCTGCCGAAATGGAGTGTGTATCAATCCTTGCGCCATCGCCAATCCTTGCGCTACGAATGCAGTTTGTACCGTCAGCGGACACGAACCCAAGTGTACCTGTCCTGAGGACTATACCGGCAATCCCAACATCAATTGCTATCAAAGTAAGTTTTTATATGCATTTAAAAAATTACTTTTAATAACTGGTTTTGGATAATTAGAGCATATAATAAAGTAGATTTGATGTAACTGTAATTAACCGCTAATAACAATCGCTATAACGCTCAAAAAAAAAGTTGTTCCGCGTCCGGGCCGCCTCTGCCTAGCCGATGTTGGACTGTAACAGCATCAGCTCGTGTCACGACCAGTCGTTGCCAGAATCCTTGCTTCGTATCGAATCCTTGTCCATCGACGTCCGTCTGCAAACCATTTGAGCGTCAAGCCTACTGTCACTGTCCCTAATGGCACGATTGGCAATCCTTGGAATCATGTGTTCCATCACCTGGATTAATATCAGACGGTTCGTGCGCAATCCCTCCACCACAGCTCGCTGCACGCTATTGGAATGCTTTTGCACGCTGCTTTGATTATTTTTTGTTTTTCGGTGTTGGGATGCATGATACTCGGCAATTTTGCATGATTTAATTTATAAATATATATTTTTTTGTAAACAGTACCGAAAACGACTCCAGAGTGCACGTTCGGGATACGGATTGTCCACTGGATAAGGCCTGTAATCAGCAAGTGTGCACAAGATCCTTGTATCGAGCCACCTCAACATCCTTGCGGCGGCAATGCCAGATGTAAAACTCAACAGCAACCGTCCAGTCTGCTACTGTCCTGAAGGATGGGGTGTGGTGTGATCCTCATGATCGATGCTTCCGACGTAATTTTTATTATTTTTTAAACCTTTCTTTTTATACCAAACTCTTAATGATTTTATAATTAAACAGCTGACTGTGAACGAGATGAAAACTGTCCATCAGATCGCGCTTGCATCTCCGGTAAATGTCTTGGACTCCCTTGCGTCGTCGGTGGAACCAGTGCACGGTTACCAACTCCCTCTGTCGAGTCACCATTCCAACCGACCTCAGTGCTACTCGCCCTACAGGTACTCAAGGAAACCCTAAGCGCTTGTATCCCTGTCGGATGTCAGAGTCACGACGACTGCGAGACACAGAGGTCTGCGACCGACTCAACCTCCATATGCGTTTAAGGTCTGCGAGACGGTCACTTGCGCTCCCACCGCCTATCTGTTCTGGCAAAATGCATTTCAAGCCATCTGTAACTGTCCGCCTGGTCAGCGAGGGAAACCCCTTCGCTCCGCTGCATCCCCGATGTAGAGATCGTACGGTCAGTCCACCTCGACCAGAGTGCCGATCGATCCTGAATGTCCCAGTAAGAACGTTTGCATCAACTAAGAGCGCTGCGTGGATCCTTGCGAGAGTTCAACCTTGCGGTAAGGATCAGCTCTGCAGCGTCGTCGACAGCACTCCCTCTGAGAACGGTGGTGTGTCAGTGCCCGTCGGATAGCTCTTGGATGAGAACAGCAGGTGTAGGTCCGCCGTAACGGGACAGGTTCCTCGCAATTGGCCGGATGTAAGATGGACGACGAGTGTCCTTCTGATCAGGCCTGTAGAGATGTGTCTGCGCAGAGTCCTGCGACTGTCATCGACCTCCATCTGTAAAGTTATGAACCGTTATAAAACCAGTCTGTGACCTGTCCCGATGGAATGATTGGCGATCCTCTCAAGGGCTGCTACAAGATCGGCTGCGAGTGGATGAGGAATGTCCTGGAGATCACGCTACTGTGTCAATGGAGACTGCAAAACCCGTCTGTCATCCAACAACTTGCGTCAGTGGAGCTGTTTGCAAAGGTATCCTACACAGAGCCATCTGCGAATGTCCACCTGGAATG